>LSSK01000632.1:0-56517 GCA_001969505.1 Zancudomyces culisetae | reverse complement strand
GTAATGCTAAGGGAAAACATGTGTTGAAAAATGTAATAAAATAAAACAGGAACATCGTGGTAACTATCGATATTACATTACATTTTTCCATCCATTGACCCCTACTATGCTCTCCATTTCTTCAGTCCTCCCTGACATTCTTATCCAACTACATAAAACACACATTACTAGACCTCAGACTATTCCCAAGTACACACTTAAAGCTTAGAGTTTTGTGATGCTGAAACCTTGGCTGGCTCTGAAAACTCTGCAATTCCATTAGCAATCACTTGCACGTTTCTTTCAATCACTCTAGCATTAAACAATACCACCTTTGGATTGGCTGAATCAATCCACATGCTTGTTTCAATGGTTTCTCCCGGGAATACTGGTGATGAGAATCTCACCTTAATTGCCTTCAGCTTTCTACCATCCTTCTGTGCCATAGTGTTCACTACATGTCTTGCTGCATGACCCATACTACACAGTCCGTGCAGAATTGGTTGGTCAAACTTACCCATGGCTGCCATTTCTGGATCAATGTGTAGCGGGTTATAATCACCAGACAACCTGTAAATTGCAGCTTGGTTTGGCCCAATTTGTTGTGCTACAACTGCATCTGGTGTTCTCTTTGGTGCAGCTACTACTGCTGTTGCAACTGGGTTTCTCTTTGGTGGTGATGGTTTCTTGAATCCTGGTGCCTTGCTAAATCCTCCAATACCTCTGATAAATGCTGTAGATTCAGCCTCTGCAATCAAATTGCCGCTTGTATCTTTCATAACAAGACGGCTTACAACCGCTGCACCACTGCCCTTATCAGCAATATCAACCAGTTCAGGTGTGCATAAAAGTGTTCCGGATGTTGGAAGTGGCTTGTGGATTTGAACAAATTGCTCACCATGAAGCAACATCATTGGGTGAAACTTGGGCAAGTATTTCTGGAAAGTTGATTCGACGAAGAACCCAGGAATCACTGGGTATGTAGGGAAGACTTGGAAATCGGGGGAGTTTTCATACACAATGTTCAAATCGTGACGAGAAGCACCAATACCGACGGCATATAGCATGACATCGCGTTCAGTGTATTTGAACTCCTTTGTCTCTCCGACATCTGCACGTGCAGCCTCTACATCCACAATGACTGATCCAGCAGGTTTGGCACCACTAGCAGATCTTTGTCTCATGGCGGTAATGTTTTTTACAATATCCTGCGATCCTTCTTTGCCGTTCAAAATGATTTTAGCTCGGCCATCATCAAAGTTGGTGATGGTTGGCCACATATCTCTTACAGCCTCTGGTGTAAAGGTATTGTCTGGAACAAAGGTGTATCCACCAGAACGCTGGCGACGTACCTGACCCATCCAGCATGATCCAACTTGGAACAGCTTTCCTGAGTCCTTGTTAGAGTTGTGTACAAGGTATCCAACAAATGGTGCGACATACTCTGGCTTAAGCATCTCTACTATTTCTGGTGGCATGACTGTGGCTGTCATTGCTGTACCTGCATTTGGTGCAATACAGTTGACTCTGATGTTGTGCTTAGCTCCCTCAAGTGCCAGCGAGAATGTAAATCCTATCATTGCAGCCTTGCAAGAACTATAGTTGGCCTGTCCAAAGTTTCCGTAAATTCCTACTGATGAACTTGTGTTGATAACTGCTCCGCTCTTTTGCTGAATAAATAGTGGCCACACAGCCTTGGTCATCTTGTATGAGCCATACAGATGCACCTTGTATACATCCTCCCATTGCTTGTGTGTCATGTTTATGAACGACTTGTCTCTCAAGATACCTGCATTATTTATGAGTATATCTACTCTTCCAAATGCCTTCAATGCGGTTCCAACTACGGCCTCACCATTCTCAACTGAGTTGTAATCTGCTACGGCTTGACCACCGGCTGATTTGATTTCAGCGACAACTTTATCAGCAGATCTGGAGCCATCTTTTGCGGATCCTACATCGTTTACAACAACCTTTCCACCATAACGGGCAAACATAAGAGCGTATGTTCTTCCCAGACCGGCACCAGCGCCAGTGACTATTATTACTTGGCCATCGTACCTCAACTCTTCACCTTGTGGGTTTGAGGCTATTTTGTTTGAGTCCTCCATAAACTTAAGATAGTTGACCCCGTTCCTGGGTGTAGGATATGTAGCACCAGTGTTGAACTGTGTAATCTCATTGTAGCGAGCCTTGACAGCAGCAGGAGTTAGAGTGGAGTCTGACTTGAACACTGCGCCCTGAGATAATTGCCATCTTGAAGCACCTACAAACCCTCCAGCAGCTTCAATGAGCTTGTTTGTTTCTGTGACAGACTCATGAGTTAGATATGCCACCACTGGTACGATGCTTTCAGGTGTCAGCTGTTTATAGTACTCAATATTTCCCACTGTTTCTGTCATTCGTGATAAGGCGATAGGCGAAATGGTGTGACAAGTAATATTATATTTTGCACCCTCCTGTGCCAATGAACTTGCAAATCCGGCCAGTGCGTGTTTGGCTGCTGAGTAGTTGGCTTGACCAAAGCTACCATAAAGCCCGGATGGCGATGCAGTCATAATTACGCGGCCATATTTCTGTTTACGGAGAATTGGCCATGCTGCTCTTGTAACTGAATAAGAACCTGTCAAATGAACACTCAACACTTGCTCCCATTCCTTGTCGGTCATTTTAGCGAATGTTCTATCGCGGAGGATTCCGGCGTTGTTCACAATTATATCAACTCTACCGAATACACGCATTGCAGTCTCAATGATACTCTCTCCATTTGTAACAGAATCGTAGTTAGCAACAGCTTTTCCACCTGCTGCCTTAATCTCAGCAACTACTGCGTCTGCTGGGCGACTTGAGCCTGCTTCTCCCAACAATGACACACCCAAATCGTTAACAACCACGGACGCGCCACGGGCGCCATAGTGCAAGGCATAGAGTCTACCCAATCCTATTTTTATGTGTATTGTTTAGTTTGTTACTAACTCTTTGTATAAACCTGTGCATATTGAAAAATCCACAGAGTTTATGTACAAGTGCTGTTATATTTTGTAATTATTTACACTCACCACCACCAGCTCCAGTAACAACTGCGACTCTTCCGTCGTATCTGAGTTCTTTAGCCATTTTTAAAGTTTAAGTTTTATTTTATTGATCTTTTAGAAAAGTACTTTAATCTTTCTAACGACATTTTCTATACAATTGTTTGGCTTTTATATAGTTAGTGAAATGGGAGGGGGCGTAGTGTAATTGCGTTCACTTGTTTTGGATTTCTAAACAACTGCACTGCCCCTGTATTGAGCGAACCTTTCTCCTTACTAAACGTAGAATTTTCATAGCCCTATATGAAGATATTTGGAACGTGATTATCTACGCTGGTCCGTTCAAATCCGAGCTGCATTTCCTTCTTTTGCCATTTTTTCTCGCTTTTTTTTTTGCTTTTTTTGCAAATTTGCCTTTTTCGCAAACAAATCGGAGTCAACGCAGAGAAATTAAGTGATTGGAGGTTTTTCTGTAATTTTACTGTATTCTGGTTTTTCGTTGGCTCAGACCACTCATTTCCTTTGCATTTGTAAGGATTTTTTTTTCATATGTAGATAAATTAAGCCCATTGTCATGAAACAATTTTTTGGTTTCAAAAACAATCTTAGGATATTTATTTTTCAAGCGTAGCGTGCTTTTCCTGGCTAATAAAATCATAGAGCATTTCTAGAGCTGAGTTTGAGAATCCCGGGCTTAGCAGAATTGAGGGTACAGAAAACAGAAAGTAAAATATCCGCGACCTTTCCAGCATATGATATCGATGCCTTTGATGTAGCATATGGCAATGTTGCTGTTTGTTAGAAGAGGTAAAGTAGATACCGCCGAGCCTTAGCTACCAGAAATAGCAAAAAATACCGCTGTTTTATTACGGGTGTGGATACATTAATTGGATATTCATCATAAAATAAGAACAAATATATTTTATCCATACCAACACCTGGCTCATGACTATAAAATAATACTATGACGTTTTTGGCATAATTAGGGCCGTGGTAAAGTGTAAACCGACGACCTTTTTATTAGGGGAACCAGGAGGATGAAAGGGGTGGGGATACCATGAAAACTAATGAGCTGCGTACGCTCTAGGCATATGTACATAATTGAGCTGCTCTGTACTGCGAAGTTTGGTGAATCCTGTAGAGTTCCGGACAGTGTTGCAATTCTGGTCAAAAGAAAAAACAGTACAGAATAAAAAGTGTTATGAGATTTACGAGTTTCGATGCGTGGTTTTTGCAAAGGACAATTTTATGGTCTGTATTCTATTTCTTCAGTTTTCAGTTTTCAAGTTTCAAGTTTCAGTTATAGCATTATTTTTTTTAAAAAAAAAAAGTTCATAATCCAGGCTTTGTATACATTAAAATTACCAAGTACTGACCATAGTATGAATTGCACAACCCTGGTAGTACTCCCTTAAAGACATAATAAAGAACTTCTCTATAGTAGATCACACTTAATAATTGTATTTACAAGTTTTACATGCTTTAAAAACCCCTTTTATCATAAGTATTAACAAAATATATCTGCACTTTTGAGGTTAGTGCATTTCCATAAATAGTCTACAATCCAGAAATAGTAGGACTAGGTTGGTAATAGTAATTTTAGTCACTTAATATTGGAGCACAACATACCCTTTTCAACTCTAGAACCTGAACTGGTTCGCCATGCTCTCTTTGCACAAGCTTTTTGAACCTAGCTGCTTTTCATATATTAGTAATTGATGACCGCCAGAAAATACATAAAGCGCTACAACCAAATAAATACAAAAAACAATGCAAAACCTGAATCAAGAAAAACCTGCATTTGGCGATGGTTGGCCAATAAAACCGCTTTGTGTGGTTGCTGTTGAAAGTCTACACACCAACTTTGGTTTGTTTCTTTTTCCTTTATCACAGACATTAGATACAGGAATTTCATGAGCCTTGCTTCTCTTTTTGTTCCATTTGATAAAATCCCAGCAAATTAATCGTTTTTAGCCAATGGAAATGTCAGCTACATCTCTTCTGCATGAACGTGAAAAAGCTGCGCCAGCTCAAAGAATAATGTGAAAATTGAAATCTCAAACATTGAAAAGAAAGCCAGATTTTGAAACCATGCATGCACTGCGAATGCTTTTTTTTGCATTTACCTTTTTAAGATAGGCAAAAAAAAAAAACCACCCATATTGTTTTTGCTAAAAGGCTGAAATATTTTAGGTATCAAAACTAGTTTAGTTTATCAATTTATGATATAAAAAGCTAAATAGCTTTCTTACAAAGAAAACAGAAAATTTTGAATATTACTATACAAAATCCGACTTTTTAAAAACTAAACATGGCTGATCAATTAAGGTTCGACGGACGCGTTGCAGTTGTCACTGGAGCGGGAAATGGTAAGAAGACGGATAGTATAATAAAAACTTGTTTTAATTGTTTATAGGGTGGAGTGAGGAAAGATAGTGCACGTGGAAAAAGTCCATGGATATCGGAATATATGTCTTGAGTTTAGAAAAACAGTGACCTCCATTTTCCATTTCCTGTTTCCTACTTTCCATTCCCCATTACAACGTTGAAATCTTTTTATCCTAACAAGAAAAACTATCTACATAAAACTAGGACTCGGAAGAGTTTATGCACTCTACTATGGATCACGGGGTGCCTCAGTGGTGGTGAATGATATTGGGTCTGTCGATCCAACCAACCCAAATTCAAAAAAGGCTGCAGACGTTGTTGTCGAACAGATTGTTTCCGCAGGTGGAAAAGCTGTAGCTAACTATGACTCTGTGGAGAATGGCGAACGTGTGATTGAGACTGCAATGCGCGCATTCGGTAGAGTTGATATCTTGATAAACAACGCTGGAATCCTCCGCGACAAAACTTTTGTAAAGATGACTGACAAGGAATGGGATCAAATAGTGGCTGTACATCTTACTGGTGCCTACTACATTACAAGAGCAGCATGGCCAATTTTCCGCAAACAGGGATATGGCCGTATAATCATGACTACATCACCAGCCGGAATCTATGGAAACTTTGGCCAAGTCAACTACTCAGCAGCCAAACACGCACTTATTGGATTTTCCAACACACTTGCACAGGAGGGTGCAAAATATAATATTACATCCAATGCAATTGCACCACTTGCTGCCTCTGGACTTACGGCCTCCACATTTAGTAAAGAGATGTCTGCACAATTGGACCCAAAGTTTGTACTTCCAGTGGTTGCTTATTTGACTCATGAATCAACAAAAGATACAGGCATGCTTGTTGAAGAAGCAGGAGGGTTTGTTTCAGCAGTTCGTTGGGAGTTATCTCAGGGCGCAGTATTCAAGTCAGACTCCACTCTAACTCCTGCTGCTGTCAAGGCTCGCTACAATGAGATTACACAGTTCAACACTGGTGCTACATATCCTACACCCAGGAACGGGGTCAACTATCTTAAGTTTATGGAGGACTCAAACAAAATAGCCTCAAACCCACAAGGTGAAGAGTTGAGGTACGATGGCCAAGTAATAATAGTCACTGGCGCTGGTGCCGGTCTGGGAAGAACATACGCTCTTATGTTTGCCCGTTATGGTGGAAAGGTTGTTGTAAACGATGTAGGATCCGCAAAAGATGGCTCCAGATCTGCTGATAAAGTTGTCGCTGAAATCAAATCAGCCGGTGGTCAAGCCGTAGCAGATTACAACTCAGTTGAGAATGGTGAGGCCGTAGTTGGAACTGCATTGAAGGCATTTGGAAGAGTAGATATACTCATAAATAATGCAGGTATCTTGAGAGACAAGTCGTTCATAAACATGACACACAAGCAATGGGAGGATGTATACAAGGTGCATCTGTATGGCTCATACAAGATGACCAAGGCTGTGTGGCCACTATTTATTCAACAAAAGAGCGGAGCAGTTATCAACACAAGTTCATCAGTAGGAATTTACGGAAACTTTGGACAGGCCAACTACAGTTCTTGCAAGGCTGCAATGATAGGGTTTACATTCTCGCTGGCACTTGAGGGAGCTAAGCACAACATCAGAGTCAACTGTATTGCACCAAATGCAGGTACAGCAATGACAGCCACAGTCATGCCACCAGAAATAGTAGAGATGCTTAAGCCAGAATACGTCGCACCATTTGTTGGATACCTTGTACACAACTCTAACAAGGACTCAGGAAAGCTGTTCCAAGTTGGATCATGCTGGATGGGACAAGTACGTCGCCAGTGCACAGGTGGACATATGTTTACACCAGACGATACCTTTACACCAGAGGCTGTAAGAGATATGTGGCCAACCATCACCAACTTTGATGACGGTCGTGCACACTTTGTGGGTAGCGTTCCTGCACGTACAAAGGAGATTCTCACTACAATACTAAAGAAGAAGTTCGGACCTAACTTTAAACTACCAGCGCAAAATGTGAAAGCGCCTAAGCAAGTATCAGTCGATGTAGAAGCTGCACGTGCAGATGTCGGAGAGACAAAGGAGTTCAAATACACTGAACGCGATGTCATGCTATATGCCGTCGGTATTGGTGCTTCTCGTCACGATTTGAACATTGTGTATGAAAACTCCCCCGATTTCCAAGTCTTCCCTACATACCCAGTGATTCCTGCGTTTTTCGTCAAATCAACTTTCCAGAAACACTTGCCCAAGTTTCACCCAATGATGTTGCTTCATGGTGAGCAATTTGTTCAAATCCACAAGCCACTTCCAACATCCGGAACACTTTTATGCACACCTGAACTGGTTGATATTGCTGATAAGGGCAGTGGTGCAGCGGTTGTAAGCCGTCTTGTTATGAAAGATACAAGCGGCAATTTGATTGCAGAGGCTGAATCTACAGCATTTATCAGAGGTATTGGAGGATTTAGCAAGGCACCAGGATTCAAGAAACCATCACCACCAAAGAGAAACCCAGTTGCAACAGCAGTAGTAGCTGCACCAAAGAGAACACCAGATGCAGTTGTAGCACAGCAAATTGGGCCAAACCAAGCTGCAATTTACAGGTTGTCTGGTGATTATAACCCACTACACATTGATCCAGAAATGGCAGCCATGGGTAAGTTTGACCAACCAATTCTGCACGGACTGTGTAGTATGGGTCATGCAGCAAGACATGTAGTGAACACTATGGCACAGAAGGATGGTAGAAAGCTGAAGGCAATTAAGGTGAGATTCTCATCACCAGTATTCCCGGGAGAAACCATTGAAACAAGCATGTGGATTGATTCAGCCAATCCAAAGGTGGTATTGTTTAATGCTAGAGTGATTGAAAGAAACGTGCAAGTGATTGCTAATGGAATTGCAGAGTTTTCAGAGCCAGCCAAGGTTTCAGCATCACAAAACTCTAAGCTTTAAGTGTGTACTTGGGAATAGTCTGAGGTCTAGTAATGTGTGTTTTATGTAGTTGGATAAGAATGTCAGGGAGGACTGAAGAAATGGAGAGCATAGTAGGGGTCAATGGATGGAAAAATGTAATGTAATATCGATAGTTACCACGATGTTCCTGTTTTATTTTATTACATTTTTCAACACATGTTTTCCCTTAGCATTACTATTACTATTATTACTACCGTTATTAGTGCTGTTACAATTTCTATTACTATTAGCATTGCTATTAGTATTGGTGATTCTGTTATTATTTTTATTATCACATTTACCGCTACTTCTGTCACCAACACCTATTAAATTTCTGCGTTCAAAAGATTAAAATATAGTCATATTATTGTACAACAAGGGGAGATATATTTTCAATCTCGACTGGAATTATCAGTGCAGAATTTTAGTATTTTTATCAACAAACATATACATTTCTTCAGCAGGAAAACTGAACAATGCATCGATGGGCAATTCATATGTACTTTCGGATATTAGCCCCCTTCTTTCAAAAATGTTTGTTAGTACCCATATTTAATCGGAGGTATGATAGTTATAATGCATTAGCCAAAGACGGTTGCAACCCATCTTGTTAGCTCTGAAAGTCTTTACATAGTAAAATACGAATCCTATTTCCGGTTATGTTCTCGGCTTAGGTCTTGAACACATTATATTTATAAAACATTTTGTGCTTTGATTTATTCTATCTCTCTTGTTTCTGTGGATAAATGGAATAAATATTAAATTTTGTCTATATTCTCCTTCGCTTCAGCCATATATGTTTTTCTTGATGACTACACATCATATAAATTATAACTCCTTGCCAGGTTGAATATACTAGAAACTCTTTATTTAGAAGCAAATCAGAATTTCTATGCAACTTTTGCCCAAACAATACTCTGATCCAAAGATCTCGTTCTGATTATTAATCAATTTTTTTTCCATTAACCTTTCAATTGAGGTTTCTGCCAAATAAGTTGCAGAAATAAAATTTTTTTGCACTTTCAATTTACAGCCTTTAAAACCTCATCATTTTCTTTCAGCTTTGGCGAAATTCTAATTATCAGTTAACAATATTTAAAGGGTATAAAGAGTAGAATCCACAATGGAAGAACGAAAGGTGAGTACGAATAACTATATGTTTACCTGTTTATTTACCTTTTTGGCTCACGTTGATTAATGTGCTTACTCTAAATCTTTATGTATTTAGGACGAGCACGAAATAGTTGAAAATCCTGTCGAGGAAATAATAAACCAAGACGATATTCTCGGTGAAGAGGTAATAAATGAGCATGGCGAATATATGGATGAAGATCTCGAACCAGAGGCCGGTGAGGATGCTGAGCACGAAGAAGGAGGTAATTTAAATAAAAAAACAATAAAAACCCCAAATTGGTCTTCGATTTTCTCATTTACGTATCATTTAGTTTGGGTAAAACATTAAAAATGCAACTAAAATTCCAAATTAGAAAATCAGGTTATTTTTGAGGATGACAGTGTTCAAGGTTTTTTCTTACACAAAGGTAATTTCCAGTTGAAATAGACTTTATTTGCACGGATGTGTCCGCTAAAAGTAGTTTTTTTTAGAGCACCAAGATTAATATGACAAATACTCAATAGAACCTGTTTATAGTGTAAGTATAAATCCAAAGTATCCAGATCTAGTGGTCAGTGGTGGAGGAGATGACAAAGGATATTTGTGGAATAAGGCAACTGGTGATCTTGTCTATCCCATGGAAGGACATACAGACTCTGTGACATCAGTGGGATTTAGCTCAGACGGCACATACATTTCAACAGCTGGTATGGACGGCAGATTGTGTGTGTACAAAATAGAGGAAAATTTAGAAGTAAAGCCGCACTGCTTGTTTGACGAAAATGTGGGAAACGAGGTGCAATGGACCCAATGGCATCAGAGTGGAAATATCATCGCGGCAGGCTACAGCGACTCGACAATATGGCTGATCAATGCAGTACATGGATCTACACTTAATGTGCTGAGTGGTATTCAGTCTGACACTGATCTAGTCACCAGCACTACATGCGGAAGATTCAGCAATAGTGGGAGAACACTGGTAGCCGGGTATTCAGACGGTGCAGTACGTGTATGGGGGCCATCTACACAGACAGTGGTGCAAAAGTTCCTACCAAATGACAAAAGAAACCACCAAGACTCAATCACCAGCATCGACATATCTTCGGATGATCAGCTGATTATGACCGGATCAGAAGATTCAACAGCAAAAATATTCCACGCCAGCCGCGGAACAGTTGTTGCCACATACCAGCAAAACGACGGCGAATCGGTTGAATGTGTGGGATTGCAACAAAACCTGGCTGCAGCTGGAACGTCCGATGGCCAGCTGTGCGTATATGATATCAATACCAGCCGATTACGTTCGCGGTTCTTGCATGAAGAAGCGGCAGCAGTAACTAAGCTCAAATGGATTGATAGTCATCTGATTGTGAGTTCATCTGCAGATGGCACTGTGCGGGTGTGGGATGCTAGATCCAGCGACAGCAAACATGCTGTCCGAGAGTTCAAAGGGCATGACGACACCGTTTTAGACTTTGACATCTCACCAGATGGTCAGCATGTTGTCAGTGGCGGAGATGATGGTTGCTGTCTGGTTTTCATGTTGTAAATTTCTTCCAACACTCAGGATATTCGCTGTTTATTACAACTACTTTCGGCTTTCCATTAGACATCGCTTGTGTTCCATCTGCATCCAGGAGCGGTAGCTCAATGCTCTTCATGTGCAGGAACATTTTCATGTCTGTCTTTGTGCCGCCGTATTTTTGATCTCCTAAAATTGGGCTGCATAACACTTGACTACAATGCACCCTCAGCTGATGTTTTCTTCCTGTTATTGGCTTTAGCTCCACTAACATCAGCTTTTTTTTCGAACTTTCGCTATATACTTCTCTAATTATTCTATATTCAGTGACTGCCTCTAGTTTTTTGCTATTTATTCCGTTTCTCCATGTTGTCATTCCCTCGTTATCTCTATACATATCTGCGTTTATTCTGCCGAATTTTTTAATCTTGCTTTTATCAGTTATTTCTAAAATCGCATGGTAGACCTTTTTCTTTATACTTTGAGTTTTAAATAAATGCGTAAGCGTCACGGCCGCTTGCCTTGTCTTTGCCACCACCAACAATCCTGATGTATCCTAGTTGGTTATTTATTTTTATATTTATTCACTAACTCCCAAGTTGCTCACACTACGCACTTTTTCAGATCAGTATTTACACGCAGAAAAATGGTCATATATTTATACAAACAAAGACATCTCCACAGAAACTCAACCAAAACTCGCATTACCTTGTCCAGCCTGTGCACAAGGCGGTATCGCTCGCCCATACTTTGCTCTTTTGCTTGCAACATCGAATCGACGGACGTTTTTACATTTGTCCCACCTTTAAAGAGTTTACAAATAATTTGTTTATTTTTCTTTGAATATGTTATATATGTAATCGTAACAGTTTATCTCACCTTGAGTTGCCAACCCCCCAGGTTTGTAATACACAATCATTGCTTCATCTTCGTATTCCACTCTCAGATCTTCAATTTCGCTTTCAATTTGCCTTATTTTTTTTTCAGCTTCAAGAATTGCTATCTCACTGTCTATCTTTATTTCCATATCTTGTATAATTTTGGTTTTGTTTACAAGTTTGCCATCAATCGTTGTTGATGTGTTCTACAGGATAAGTATGTATTCCTTTTTCAGTTTGGCGAATTTAGAATAAGGCATATTCAATACTTTTGATTGGACCCAGCCTAGATTTCAGAACAGTTTTTTTTACAGAATAAGTACTTACTATTTTATCTTGCCTTATTAGCTTTTGGACTAGGCTATTTGGGATGTTCAGCTTCTTCATCAGGAATCTGTCTAATCGCTGCCCCACGTCCTGTTTTACCACCTTGATTAATATTCTTTTATCCATTCTATTTTCCACGCTGCACGAATATGCTCAAATCACTAATATGCTGAGTTTTCTCAAGAAAAGTTCCAAAACCAACTGTAAATATTTTTCAAATGCCAGGAATCAAGCAAAATATTTTTTTGTGAGGTAGTTTGCAGTCATTATATCAACTTTAAGTATCACTGTTTTTGTTAACAAATATCCACTGATTTCATGCTCCATGAAATTTTTTTTTTGTACAATGATCAGAGTTTTGTACACGATTAAATTGATAAACTATATTTTCCATCCAATTTACAATCCATTCTTGCAAATCATACCAACTATTATTCGTCCATTACTATATAACCCACTTTCTGGAACAAGGTGTTTTTTTTCAATGAGGGCTCTCTGTTCAACTTCATTGAACAGGACTTCTTTAATAAAACTAATTTTATTACACATATCACTACTGCTACCATTTATCACATATTCATATGGTATAAAAAACCATGTCGCTGCACATATCAACTAGTGTTTTACTTATTATAAATGCAGTAATTGTCGTTACTGAGGCTGCCAAAAATTAAGGTATTGAGCAGACACGCTAATAATGCTTTTTATTCAATCAATAATCCTTTTGTATCTACTAGCACTTTTTTTGTGTCACTGGTTTTGTTATTAGTTATTAAATAATCATTAGGAAAAAAATAGAAAACCTAAAAAATGACCATTCAACTAGTTAATCCTTCGTCAATCCCTTTGAAACCCGATATACATCTGGTATTAATTGAAGGGATGTTGGCTATTTTTGGTTCACATTTGTCTTGAACGGTGCGGATAGATTAGATGATAAAACGAGGCTGTAGAAGATGTATTTTGTAAGCAAACTATGAAACGATCTGTATTCCTTTTTTTCATCCATATGGGTACACCTACTCTCTATAAAACTTTGAAGAAATCCGTTAGCAATATCATTATAATATACATGCCCACTGTTAAACAGATTATTTTCCATTTTTTCTAGACTCATGATGCCAAGTTTTGCCAAATTGTCGAATAAAACGCCAAATTCATCCGTTTCGATTTTGTTGATATTTTTGGGGAAATGCAAAAGAGCCGCGGCCAGTGTATTATACGAAACATGTGGTTCGAAAACTAGATCAATGTTATCCATTACAAGACAAACATCATTCAAATATTTATAGGTAGGAAGAATTGCTGCTTTCTTTTGAATAAATGTCTTGATAAAGCTCTCGCATTCTTGATACTTTAGAGATGAGTCTTCACAATGTACAACCTTTCTCATGCTTTTAAAAAGTATATAGGACCTGATAGCCATCGGAATTGAAAACAAAGGTGTCAGTACGATTCCATGCAGCTCGTGGTACAGTTTAAACAACGGTAAAGCATACATGAGGCAAAATTCGGATACCAAAACAATTGAATTTCTAGCCTTGTGTATATCCATATCCGGGCCTATATCAAAGTGGAAATCTAGCATCATTTGCGTCAAGGATGTCAGCGAAATCAAAATAAAATCGAGGTTATAACGTAGTGAAAAATCCTTAATGTTCGCAAACGTTCTTTTGTTATTTACAGTTAAAATTGCGACATCATTTGAACTCTTGATATTTTTAAGACTTTTTATAGTATGTTCAATCAAAACCTGTGCATGCTCAGTCAATACACCCTTTTCAAATACATAGGCTTTATCTGTAAAAATCGGGTACATTTTTCTTAGATACCGCCAATAAAGCATCACATCTGCTGAATTCTCTTTATTGTTTGCTGTTCCGTTACCAGGATTGGGCTTATGAGGTGTATGCACAAGAACGTCATCAATGGTTATGATTGAGAGTTCGTATTTGTTGTTTTCGGTAACTAATTTGGCCTTTATGTAAGTAACACTGGAGGTAAACAGGGAATAAAAAAATGTTGCTACGACAAGTTTCCTGTAAGCCGTAGCCTCTGCTTCCGACATGTTACTTAGTCTGGTATTTTTTAAACGTAGGCGGCCGTGAGCACTGTTTTTACTATCAGTTTCATTTATGATCCCAAACTCCACCATGGCCTCAAAGACGGCATCTAGTAAGATCAGGGGCTGGTTAGTTGTGCGTAAATAAATAATTACATAAATATAAGGTCGCCTCACGAGTTTTTATTAAAATTTTACTACACTTACTTAAATATTTAGTCGCCATACTGAAGCTACCCATATTAAGGTATGCATTTGAAATAAAAAAATATGAGTATATCATTTCTTTATATTCAAGTTTTTCAGCTTTTTCAGCTTGATGGAAATATTTAATAAAATATAATGCATACACAAGTAGTGAATCATTTTGGAGTAATGTTTCCTCAACTGTACAAACAGCTGCAAAAAACGAATACTTCAGCATATAGGATACTTTCCCACCCTCCAACTGCTTTAAAAACTCATTTTCTATTATATAACTCGACACACGTACCTGAGTGTTATGAATACACTCCAATACATCATTTTCGGCTTGAACCAAGTCAAAATGATTTTTCTTCACACCCTTTTCCATCCCCTTCCCCTTCCTCTTTTTTCTTTTAAACTTTTATTATTGTGCTTATATTCTTGTAAAAGTAAAGAAAATCTTAAATTTTTTGTTCGATATGCTAACTCGTTTTTATGTTTAATGGTGTTCTGTTGGAGAAGAAAGGTTGGGCTGCACACTAAACAATAACTGTGTGTTTTTCATTTTTTCTAAAACAAATAAAAATAAATAAAAGCTACTATCTACACAAACTAGAGCTTAAAACTTCGACCAGTCTGGAAAAAATGGGGATGCTGTTTGGTTTACGTCTTTTACTTTTTCTACAAATTACTTTGGATAAAATCACTCACAAACTAATCTTTGTATGAAGCTATAAATAACACTGGATTGCGTATTACCCCTTTTGTAGAGAGTTTTAGGGTGATATGCTTTATAAACGTTTTTTCGGGTTTTTGGCCTTCCTAATCTCAAAAAAATTGGGTCACTCCAAAACATATGTTTTTGACCTTAATACACATTTTAGTGCAAGCTGTGGTTCGGGTATTGAGAGTTGATGGTAAATAAAAATAAAATATCCGTGATAAAATATATGCTAAATCACAAATAACTTGCCTGAATTAACCCTGCGTGTTTGTGTGTTTTTTTTGGATATTTTTTATTACAACTAAATATATTCTGACATCGAAACTAAGCTATGTACATTATTTTACATTAGGAAAACCACATACAATAGGCTTTTTTTTAACAGAATATTACTTTGTATAAATAACGGTAATGTACGAGTCCTATTAGGGTCTTTAACAAAAAAATACCCATTCTATGCCTTACTGAAGGCGGTGGTAAGTTCTGAAGGCAATTGAACTCGTGTGCTTTTTGTGTAATTCATGTCAAGTTACCTCGGATATATATTTTTTATAAACCTCTGTTGATTTCCGGCTATATGAATCGCACTACTAATGCTTTTAAGACTGATTTTATATTGGTTTTGACATTTCTCATACCTTCAAGAAAATTCATTTCCAGTTTCTCTCAAAAGGACGAAAAGAGTAAAACAAAAACAAAAACAAAAACCGAGTATCACACTGTTCCCTCCCCTTCCAAGAAAGTCACTCCCAAAAAAGGATATATTTACCATATCATATATCTTGTTATAGTACCAATACCTCTTTCTCTCTGCCAATAGCAGCATCGCATTTTTTTTTGCGTTACCAATGGCAATTTAACTTTTAAATATCACTCTTTCAAGGCATTGAAAAGGCTCACGAGACACATGAAAAAAATATATGCCGATTCTTTAATGGTTTGTTTGCGTGATGTGTCTTCTCTACCTAAAATTCTTTGTCTAACAGTAGTGTTGCTTCGACCTTCTTAATGTCAAACTATTCGAAGATATTTTAATGGGCGGGATTGGTCTTTTGCTGGAAACTCACAAACAAAGATATTTGTAAACGCGAGACATGGTATCATTATTGACACATGGTATTAATGTCGATACGTCTTCTGCAAAGCTGGCTGATATATTGCTTCTCTAAATCGCTATAGCAGACCCACCGCATGATTCTAAAGGCGTAGGGTGTAGGGCGTAAAACACTGGCATTAAAAGTTATTACTTTTTGTGGCCTGTATTGCATTTTGTGTATCAACGGGTGAGAATATGAATGCTGAATACCTGAGGCAAGTATGAATGCTGAGCTCCAACATTCTATAAAACTTCTTCCAGACTTCTTCCTACTATTGCTATATAGTTGCTTTTTTAGGGTAGCCCCATCAGCTACATATATTGCTTATATGCATAATAACCAATAGATATTAAGTTTGCAGAAATGGAAAAAAATTGAATTGGAATTTGAATATTTTACGTAAAATAATGTGATGTGGAGGTAAGGAGGGCTGGCAATTCGGATTTTGTCGAAACGCGAATTTCGCTTCTCCCAGATAATTAAGTCGTATTTAGCTAACCAGTTGGCACGTTATCTTTTTTATATATACTTTTTTCTTGAAGGAAAATGATACTAGCGTCAGTGACCTCATCATCTCAACAATTAAGGCATGTACAGGGAAAGACGATGAGTTTTATGGTAAAACATAAGTAGTCAGCAAAATTCATAAATAATACACAAGCCTTCAGGTGGTTTTCCATTTGCTTCATAGTCATGTGATACATTCCCACCATTTACCTTTCAGCAATTTTTTGTAATGCGTCTTTTTTTGTCGATTTCCAAAAAAAATAGAACTGCTTCTATAAATGTTGTGTACAGTTTTACTTTTTTTGAAACAAACAATGGCCATGTAATAATCATCAAAATCATCCACCAGAAGAAAAGGGGTATTATATTAAAAGTAAATAGACGAGAGTGGGGAAGATTAAGGAAAATATCACAACCAACATTTAAAAAAACGATTACCAAATCGCCCAGATGGAATCTGCTTAAAATCAACCGCATTTCACCTCTTCCATTTATAATGTACTTAGTGTTCATTTAAAAGGGGTGATAAGTTCCCAAGCCATCTGTTTCATTTACTTGCAAGAAGAAAATCAAAAAAAAATGCAACCCAAAAACCAACACAATAGCAGATAAAACTATATTAGCTAAATGGAAGTTTACTTTCTGCTACTATTGGTAGTTTTCTTTGACAATGGTGATAAATCTGCACTGGTTTATCTCTGAATTTTGGTCTGTATTATTTGACAATTTCACGATTACATAAATTGAAATAAAGCTATTTGCGAGAAAAAAGAAAAAGCGAGAAAACCCGCCTTTCATAAGTAAAGGCTAAACAGAAACGGTTTGTTAAAGCCCAGTAGAGTTAAAGTTTGCTCCTCTAGCTAAGGCGAGTTTATGGTAAGAGTATGAAAAAAAAAATTTTCCATGGAAAAAATTAATGCGTTATAAACCAAAATCGTCAGTTTGAGTTTGAGCCAGTATATTTAGATAAATGTATCGGGGCCCATATGGAAAATGAAGACAAAATTGGTCCTCACAATATTATCCATAGTTTTTTTTTTTAAAAAAACATCAGTCATAATACAATTGTGATTATAAGCCGATCATCAGGTCCAGGTGTAAAGGCGCTTGACTAGGATGAGCGAGATGCATACAAAATGTAATTTATCTATCTTTTATCAAATATAGGACAACTTAAACAAAGCCAAGCATAAAATTTAAAACTATAGCTGTTTTTTTTTCTTGTAGATTGAAAGAGATCGAAAAAATAGCGCATAGAGTTTGTTAAACTCAAATTTTGACTCACTAAAGAACGTACAAAAGGATATGAAAGAATAAGCAATTAAAGAAGTAAAATAGCCAAAAGAGCATACCGTCTAGGATAACACACAAAATTATAAAACAGCGATTGGATCAACAATAACAAGAGTTATTACCATCACTGGGCTTTAACATTAAAGTGTTTTTGAGTTTGATATATAAAAAAATAGCAGTTTGATCCCCTTCCGGAGAGTTAAAAATTCGGACATCCAAATCGAGGGATTTGTGATCAAATCTGCACTTCAAAAGAGGTGACCATATATGTTGCAAGAAGTGGAAAAAAGAACCGATATATAGTAATTGAGCAATAGACAGATGGAAATGGGTGCGAGTATGGAAATGGGATATAAAGCAGAGGTTTCGGATAGTGAATATAAAATCGTGAAAGGAACGAAAAAAGTAAGAGAGAATAAGGTTCTCCAAGCTCAAAACCATTCCGAAAATGACGAAAATGCATCTGAAACTGAGTTTGTGTTTAAAGGAAACAAAAATATTGGGATAATTAAAAGGGAAATAGACAAAGGGGTTTTAAAAAGAGAACTCCTGGAGGCAGACCTGATCGCGCAAAAACTAAGCAAGAACGATTTGATTAAAAATTACCGGACAGCGAAATATAGATATAAACGTTCAGGGTGGGAGAAGAAGCGAAGGAAGGGAGGTGAAAATGAAAATGGGGGTGTGGGTAGAGAAGAATATGGAGGTGAAGATGGAAACCGAAATATTGACATTGGTACCCGCGTTGTGCAGCAAGAACTACAAGAGACTCAGCAAGAACCCTGCAGTGTGAATGTTGGAGTTGGTTCTCAACAAAACCAGGGCTATGATGCCATAACCCTTGCTAAGAAAGCCATTGAAAACGCAAAACTGCTACTAGAGTCTCTGGGGCAAAATAAAGGAGGAGTAATAAAGCATGTGGAGAAATATTTAAAAGATGTAGACGATGCTCTGGATTTAAACAAGGCCAATTTCACATTTCCTAAGGTCAGAACCATGTGGTCGCCTGCAGAAGACAGACTTCTTAAGATAGGCGTACAGCTATACGGTGCGAATACAGAATCATGGCCTAAAATAGCGGTTTTAGTTCCGGGGCGCACCAACAAAGCATGTAGAAAGCGATGGTTTCATTCTCTAGATCCTACACTACATAAAGGGCCTTGGTCAGCACAGGAGGATGAGCTGCTAAAATATTGGGTTGAAATGTTACCTGGGCAGTGGTCAAAGATAGCAAAAAAGATTAAGGGACGGACAGATGATCAATGTGCCAAACGATGGAGGGAGAGTTTGGATCCTACCATTAGTAGAAAAAAGTGGGAGCCTCATGAAGACGAGCTACTGATACAGAAATTTAAAGAGTTAGGTGCTCAATGGCAAAAAATAGCGTCATTTTTCGTAGGTCGTCCGGGTTTGCATTGCCGGAATAGATGGCGCAAGATTATGAGTTTTCAGGGTTTAGAAATCGATGAATTAGCTATGTTTGATAATGATGACCATGCTTCGTCAAAGAATCGAGTTTCTTCTGCAGAGATAAAAATAATACCATCTGATAGTACCGATGGCTACTTATCTGCTGATAAGTCTTTGAAACGTATTTCTGCCGACTTTTCCATTCCTAAAAGACCATCTAAAAGACCAAGACCATCTTTAAAGTCGTTTCCAAAGAAAAGTGCGGCTCAAGGCGGTAAAACAAATTCCGCACCCCAAAACGACCAGCAAATTTTGGAGGCTCTTATGGGCGAACAGAATGAGAAGGCTGGCATCCTGTATCCCATTGATTTGAAAAGGTTTATCCACCAAATGAAAGATCCTAGATTGGATGCACAATCAAATGCGATTCAACCTTTAAACCAGGATATCCTGGATTTAGATGGTGATCATCTACTTAGAAAAATCTCAAATGATTCCCGATATCTTGTTTCTTCTTCAAGTGCAACAAGAGTGGCAACTTCTGAAGAAATTTCCGTTTGCAATCATTGTTCTAACATTTATGACCACAATACCAACGTATTCCATTCTTTGAAAAAACACAATAACGAACACTTGGTAAACGATTGCACACAAATTTTCAACGACAACCTCATTTCTCAAAAAAATCACAATCAGATTGGCAACGAGCTTATTGAAAACAGAGCTATTCTTGAAGAAGGTAATATCTTTGATGATAGAAGTTCTACCAGCATTCTTTCAAGGACCCTAAAACCTCGCTACGATGGCATTTCTACAGATACATCCAAATACCTGTCGAAAAATATAGATGTCAGCCTCCAAAATATCTTCAATACCATTAACTACCGCGACTATCTAAGTGATTATCGGGGCGACAACCAATCGCTTAATCCAACCAACTTTGTATCCAATAAAAGTCCCACTGTTCCACAAATAACAAATCTACCACCGCTCCCAAAATATATCGAACAACCAAAACCGCAGCCTGAAAATGGAAATCTAGAGGTCTTGTTGCATTCCTTCGAAAACCCAGCCAGCTATGCACCCACTCCGACATTTTCTGGTCCCGCAGCAGGGATGAATGTCGATCTATATTACTCTTCACAAAAGCTGTCCTACTCTGACCCTTACCACTTACACCCCTTTCTAAAAAAAGATTCTAAATCCAAGGAAACCAACGCTGCTAGCCACTTTGGTGATGTAGATGAGATTGAAAAGAGTCTACCCATCGACATTGACCCTTCATCACAAGGCCAGATTATTCCTTTCCCGGAAATCTCTCAGTCACTTTCTGCAAAGATCCTTTACTCAAACCCCTCAGTTTCTCAAGATATACCCTTGGGTGTCCAGCAGCTCCTAGAACCCCCTGATAATTCAGAGTCACACAATATCCAAAAGCCACTTCATCTCACTAAATTCTCCGAATTTTCTTCAGAAACACCTAAACCTTCTGGAAACAGCTCATCCTTTGTTTTGGATCAATGTCTGATCTCTTCATTCAATTCCATCTTTCCCACCATCCCAGCCCCAATAGATCCTGAAAATAACAAACAACCTTTCATTAATCTTGAATCAACCCTTCCTCCGCATTCACACTCTGATGCCGAAACCTCACCGATTTTGTCTGAGCACGAAAAGAACAGGCTGCTTTCTTTATTCACAAGTAGTGAATTTCAGAAATAAAAACCCGTATCCTCTCAACTCTTTGAGTTCGGAGTCCGAATTTGAATTTTCCCCAAACACACTTTGTTGAACACTTGTTTTCAGCATAACTTCCCTTCCCCCTCCCTCCACCTTTCCTATCTCTTTCATAGCACATGTTTTCTTTCTTTTTTCTTTTGGAGGAGGGAAGGGGAGTGAAGTTACTTTTAATTTTAGTCGGTAGATCTTCTAGAGTTTTTGTATTTTGCCTTTTTTTGTTTTTTTTTTTACCTTAAATTTTGATAATAAGTTATGTTAGCAAGAAGATGAATACCTCTTGCAATAATACACCTGTGTTTTCCAAGAACAGCAAAACTATTCAAACATTGCGCAAAACCAAGAAAATAGCAACCATAAGTATTTTAGGGGGTGGTATGTGGATGGACAAAATATTTGACACCATTTCTCTGAGCGATGGTAATATAAACAAATCGTAATCTTTGTACCGAGAATATTATTTTCTCCTTTTCAACTCACTCGCACATACTTGCATACATCTAGATGGTTGTATATACATATACATACAAACGTCTACTGGGAAAGCACGCTTATCAGCGATACTTTCCGAATTACTCACACCATACTGCATTTTTTCAAAATTGTATTCAATTTTAAATGATAAAAACAGAAAAAAAACGTTGTAAAAACCTGGTTCGACTTTGCGATCAATACATTGATTACCTATATATTTTACGATATACAGGATTTAAGGTTCCGTGAACATGACTACAATCTCCTCCTCCCTTCAAAGAAAAAAAGCAAAAACACCAAGTTCCAACATCAGTTAGGATAGGGACGTGGTATACATACAACACATATTTAGAAATCTATTCCTCTCTAGTTCCAAAAGCATCTCAGGTTTTAGACATAGGCTTATATGATTTTCATATGTTAGTTTGTGATTGATCCAATAGAAGGGAACATGCACTAAATAACTCTAGCAGTGATGATATTTACAAAGCTATACAATTGATTTGAATTGCTAGATTACCAACTCTGGCAAATAAAGAACACCACTTGAACTTTTATTTGCTAGCATATTGAAGTTTGTTTACTTGGTAGTTATTGTTTTTCCAAATAAAACAATAGTTATGGCTTCTGTATGACCTACCCGAACACTTCTTTATTTATGGGCCTATGGTAAATGGGAATTACCTTTTTGCATTAATTAGGAGACTGCACTAAGCAAAATGAATAAACAAATGTTAATCCAACACTGTACTAGCCAATATCTTTTGAGTTTTTTTTTCTTCAGTCATATCATTCAACTGTTAAACAGGTGGAAAAATCACACTTATATTTAACTGACTGAAAAGAAAGAGCAGTCAATATTCTAGTGCTTAGTATGAAATACCTGTAATACAAGTGGAAAATAATGTTAACGTTGGCGGGGGGTCAAAATAGTGCAAAAAAGAAGAAAAAAGAGCATCTTTTTGTATATTGGCTTTCTGAGTTAAATAGCTTTGTGTGGTTATTGGCAAGTCCATCCAATAAAGCAGAAAAAGATATTTCTGTTTAAATGAGTTTGCAAAAATCTAGACGCCACCAATTTGCATTTTCGTGAAGATCTTCTAGTAATATGACTTGGATACTTGCACCTCCCCCAGACTTTTTTGGTGGAGAATAAAAAGGCCTCATTTCAAGGCCAACTATGTTTAGTTTACGCACCCTCCTCTCCCCTCTAATAACGTAGATTAGGAGGGGAACAATTGTTCGATTTTTTTTACTTTTGCCGAAATACAAGAATAATGACAAATAACAAAGAAATTGAACGTTGCATATTTGATATATTTCATAGTGAAGACAAAAATCAAACGTTTTGAGAAAAAAATCTACTAAAAATATTTTGTCACTCACACAAAAAAAAAGAAAAAGAGGTTCACACTATAATTCATACCATAAACATATTTCGCTACCTGTAGATCTCAAAGAAAGCTAAGGTTGAAGGCAAAAGAATGTAAGTGTGATACCCATTGCTATTTGTCTAGTTCACATGTATGTGTATAAAAACTAGTGAACAAAAAAAATTAAATATATATATATATATGTATATATGTATATAACTCCCTGTATTAGTACATATACAATATTGATTGCGACTGTGATTGCGGTTGTATCATATTGAACTATCTGAACAACTACAATATGCATGTACATATTGATAATTCTGGTTGATATCGACTGATAAGAGTATATGATAATTTGCTATATCAACCAATAAATAGATATTATATTTAGAAGAGGAATACACCAAACCGTTCAGTTAAACTGCAAATAGCTGGCTCGAATAAAAAAGAAAGCTTGATACAAACGATATATTGTTTTATGGTCTTTGAGGCAAAGACTTTTACATTAAATATAAAATAGCCGATAATGATAACGTAAAGACAGGAAATATGGATCAGAACTATAAGAACACGCAAGAAAAGTGAGTTTATTTTTCTTTTGTTTTTTCTTTTTGAAATCTTTGTATGAATCTGGATGTTTAAAGACATCCCATCTATTCGATGCTGTGAGTTTTAGCTTACTTTTTTATTTTATTAAAAAAGGTATATTATGGATATAATACTAACATTTAAGTTGAGGTTTTATGTGTGAGGTTTTAAAGGGATACTAGATTTAATTATCTTAAGCGTAGTATCACAAAGTATTCGGGAATATTTATGATTTATAAACGCGCTCGAGTGTAGTAATTTAACATGATTAACCAAGGTTCATGAAAAAAATATAATCTTAATATACCAATACACAATAAATAGAAGAGAAGGGATTACAAGCAGAGCCCAACTGGATTATATGCTTGGAATGAAAAATGAAAGAGGGAAGGATCCAAAGGGGGGAAACTTTGATGGTCGCGCAGAAGATGGTACAAAGAAAGAGGTAACGCCTTCTGGGGGTATGGGTTTTTTCAAGGGGTTGAAAAAAATCTATAATAAAGCTACAAGGAAAGAGGATAAAGCTACAAGTGAAACTAGTAGTTTCAGCGAAACCTCTACCAGAGGTCGTTATTCTGAAGAAAAAGATGGAAATGATAAAAAGATGAGCGATGGTAAGGGCACTCTTTCTTGCAGTTTTAATATAAATATTAACTCTATGAACCTTCTAAGGCTTGTAAGATGTGATGTGTAATAATACATTAATATTAATACAACCGATTGTTCACTTTTAGTTTCGAGACTATCCAGGAAAAGCACCAATAAAGGTTCAAACTTTGATATAAGAGGGGCAGGAGAAGTAAAAGGAGGGGGATATATAGGCGAAAATAAAGGCATAGGAACAAGTTCCCAAGGTTCAGAACCGCTTTTGGCTGCTCGCACAGCTACTAGTGACTCTAGTAAATGGGGGAAGAAGAGATCAATGTTATTTTGGGGAGATAACAAAGATGAAATTAATGATAGTGATTTAGAGAGTAAACAAGGATATAAAGGAAGTAGTACAAGGGGTGAAAAAGTTGAAAGTCTGATGGGTGGGTTGGGGTTGGGGGGACTAATTCCTAGTGTTGAAAAAGCACGTGGGTCTTTTATGGGCTTTGTAGGAATGGATGATAAAAAAAAAGAGGAGGCGGCTACAAAAAAAGCATCAACACTTGCTGTCGAGAGGCATAGCGAAAGTTCTAACAAAAATGAAAGTTCCGTTGGTATTTTCAAGACCGAGTCTAATCAATCCTCCGAAAATGAAGATTTTGAGGCGGGGATAGAGGATATTTCCAAGCCATTTAATGTCAAGAAGCATTCAACCGTCTCAAATATTAAAGCTGCAAGTGGACTTCCACAGTACCAACAGGCCCCCAAGCTGGTACCACCCCAACAGCTACTTTATTTGCGGGATGAGGCAATGAGACTAAGAAAAGAGAAAAGTGTATCTAATGCTAGCCCAGAGACCGAGACAAGAAAGCCTTCTAACGAAAAAGATTCTTTCTCTTCGGCTACACCTGAGCTTGAGAACGATGTGCAAGATGCTCATAAAACTTTGTATATGGAAACAAATAAGAGACTTTTAGCACGCTTTGAGGAGCTATTAAGAAATAGGAGAGCATTTATATTGAATCAAGATCAACAAAAAGGAGTACAAACTGTGCTCGAGGAGGATATATTTTTCCTTGATTTTGAAGAGAGAATAAAGCCATTCATCTTTAGAAAGTGGGTTAAGCCTTTAGAGAATCTTGGAGGCGATTTTTTACAAGCGGGTGTTAATTTTAAAAAAAGCTCGATTAGAAATAACTCTTCTGGGGATTCTATAGCTATTGAAAGGTCAAAAAGCGAACCTAGCCTATCCGCACACTATTACTACAATCTGAACGAGTTGTTGAAAACTAACAACACAGATACTGAGAAACTATGGGAACTTCCGAAGGGAGGGCAGGAAAGACGAGGTGTTCTTAGTAAAAGAAGCGACTGGGACAGCAGATCCGATTCTGGGCATGCTGTAGATAATACTGATGAGCCCAGCCTTAGTCTTGAGAGTAAATCTAGGATGTCCCTTCTTTCTGAGTATAACGAGTTTAGCACAAATTTGAGCTACGTATATGGCACGTTTATTCCGACTAATGGAATAGACACAGATTTCCTCGAAAATAACCACAGTCCTGTTTCCTTGAAAACACTCAAGGACAAAGATATGTTTACAAGGGAGAAGGATGATGTTTTGCATATTTATAACAAGCTGGGCTACAAACCTCCAATGTTTGATCTTAGAGATAATGAAAAGGCAAAGATTTCGAAGCTGGAAAACAACTACTATGGCCATACTAGGAGTGAGTATGAGGAAACTGAAGATCTTAAAAATATTGGTTTAGAGTTCGATATTGCCAAAGCTCCCAAGCTTGACTATCGTGTACTGGTTCTTTCTGATGAGGGGGATAGAGTTTGGGCAAGAGGAGATATGTTTTTACTGGGAAGGTATGGGTTTTTCGACAGTGTTAGGAGTTCCACAAATTTTGTGCCATGCTTTGATCTAATTCATAGCAGATATGTTAATGATGTATTATCACGGATCTCCCAATCGAGGAAAAACGACAAAGCGTTTATTAAAAGATTGCCTAAACACTTAAAAGTCGAAGACCTAGCAAGTCATAAAAAGCCAGTAAATTTATCCCACCTGTGTAAAGTGGTAGAGGATGCTTGTGAAGAAATTGGAACGAATAATATCGCCTATAGTACGGTCTTTTTGGATCTCAAGGCAATGCAGATAGATGTATTATCTTGGGCTCGGCAAAACCTTGAGCAACACAAAAGACATGATGAATATACAATTAACAGCAACAGCCTCGAAAATAAACAGAAGCTAAAACAAGTGCTTGAAACAGAAGATGCGAGTACTACAAGTATTGAAAATTCAAATAAAAGTTATGAGATTATTGGTCACTCCAATAAAAACATTCAAAATCCATGTATAACCACAGAAATACAAAGTGATAGTAGTTTCGAATCTCTCTATAAAGACACCAGTGTTGCTGTTAATAGGCCTCCACCTCAAACTTCTAATATGTCTTTGGGCGCGTGTACAAATGATAATTCGTATAGTATTTCGGGTGCTGAGCAGACAGGTAGTATTATCGAGCCTTATAGGGTGGGTAACTTTGTAGAGAAAGGGGAACGTTTTCAGTCGAGTCAAAAAGAAAATAACCGCTCAGAAAGTCCAGCCACTTCAGCTATAAATGCTGTGCATATTTCTAGTACTTCCAGAAGTGACACTAACAAGAGTTATGGTGGCGCAACAATTCGAAATAAAAGCTTTTTTGGTGGAAGAAATAAACCCTTTTCGAATGCCGAAACCCCAAGCTCAACGCCAGAGTCATTTTTAACACCTTCGGGAGTTGCTGCTCCCAAAAGTTGGGCTAGTAGAAAGTCAATGTCTATTAGAAAAAGTCTACTTCCTGATTCAAAAAGGAATGACACAGGCTCCTTGCTCTCAGTAGAACAAGCGGACGGCTCAAAGTTTGGTAAAAAGTCAATATCTGCACTAGCTGGTTCGTTTCTTTTTTCACATGACAGTTCAACAGAAAGAGATGAACCAGACAAGGGAAAAGCGCAACTAGACGTGAAAAGTCGTGATTACAGAAATATCCCGGATTACTCTGCCGCCTCTGCGGATTCAGGTGTATACAACATTGGAAATAATGTCAATACCATTTTCCCCCCACAAAGCCTTACTGGTGGAAACTCTGTGAACTTTCTTGGTGAGCTGTCACGTAGTATGAAAAACAGATCTAGCCTTTCCAGATACTTTGAAGAAATTAACAAGTTGAGACAAGAAAGGTGGATATTTAAATTTCCAGTTGACGTCTTGTACAATTTTGAAACGCCAATGCACTCTAAAAATGACAACGGCGTGGATGTAAGCTTACAATCGCCCAATCTTGAGGATATAGAGGTCGAAGGCAACATTTTGAGCGATCAGCTATTTCCACAAGTAAAGAACATTGCTGAGTACGATCGCAGCTCCCTGGAAGAAGCAGAGTATTCGACCATATTTGCAATCAATCTCTACAAATTCAACAAGATCATTGAGCTCCTCGAGCAGTATGATAGAAATAACTCTGTGTATATGGGACTAGTAGATCTTTCAAATGTACATGCTAATGAATTCCAGTGTGATGAAATTGGTGTTTCAGGAAAAAATGTTTTAAAAAGAGTTCTATCATATAGTGACGTGGAGGTTTTTGCTGATAATATGACTCCCTACACTTTGGATGACAGGAAAAACCCCACTACACTCTTTGAAAAAAGATGTGCAAAACCAACATCTATATTTTCTACCAAATTGTACTTTCAAAAGTTCGAGTATTTTGTGTGGAATCATACTAGACCATGTGAGCCTGGTGTGTGCACGCAGTATTTCAGAAATACGACGCATATGGATGGAGGTACTGCATTTAAGGGATTGGACAAGTGCAAAAGGGCCATGTCTGTTAACATTGGTAGGCCGCACCTGCCTTATCATCTTAAATCATCTAAAAATATGAAACTAGATGATAGGTGTTATGCTCCAGTGATAGAAAATATCTTGAGTACCCAATGAATATAAAAAACCATTTGTATCTTAATATATTTTTCCATTACTCGGCTTTAACACTCAAACGTCAGGTTCATCCCATATGCCACTATGCTCTAGTGCACCATTATTAGATATCCACAAATACGTCTCGTTATGATATACGCTTAAATTAATTTCTACATGGCGAAGACTATTTGTATAACTGTAAACATTTATGTATGCTACTAACTCTATTTGTCTATAGACCGCTCTTAAATTATTTTAAAATTCTTTTTTACCAGTTTTTTACTACCACTATTGAAGCCAAAACCTTATCTAGTACAATAAAGATTCCAACTTACTGGGTATGTAAAGCAAACGGGGTGTGCCCCTTCCTCTCTTTCTCCCCCTCCACTTTGCTTCCCATTCAAACAATTTAAGCATAGTTGTAAAATAAGCATATACGTGTATAGAGAAAAAGCTAATCATCTCATACACCACCAAATCACACCTAAAAAGCGAACAAAGTTGGAATTCCTAATGAAGAACAGATTCTCAAAATAAATGTTTTTTAGTAACATCACATTACAGCAGACAACTACAACAGGTGGACAAAAATGTTGGTAACACGAGCAGGTTTGAACATGATTCTTAGTTTTAGATAGCGCTTAAAAAAAAAATTTTTTTTTGTAAACAAAAAAGAAAAGAGTAACAATTATAGCTACAGCTAGCTAAAAAAAAAGAGAGAAAATTAAGACTTGCTTGCAGCAGTGCAATCACGGGAAATATGTCCAGACTGACCACAGTTGTAGCATGCTCTGTTGGTTTCCTTTTCACAATCGCTAGAAAGATGGCCAAATCCTCCACAGTTATAGCATTTTGTTCCGTTTGAGCAATCACGGCTCAAGTGTCCTGTTTGTCCACATGAGTAGCAGGTCTGGTTGCTTCCAGAGCCTCTTGCTGATGAGCGACAGTCCCTAGAAATGTGGCCGCGTTGTTCACACTTGTAGCATATTGGGCCGGAATCTCCACCACTTCCACCACTTCTACCTTCTCTTCTGTACCCACCAGATCTAGCATATCCCTCATCTCTTGACTCCTTTTGACATTCACGAGACTAATCGGTTTTAATTTAAAATAAGTATCAGCCGAGAAACAAAAAAAAAGCACTATAAGCATATAGATTCTTACCATGTGGCCTGGTTGTCCGCAGTTATAGCATACTCTTTCGCCTTGAGGCTCAGGGCAGTCCTTGCTCAAGTGACCTGGCTTTTGGCAGTTGTAGCACATCTGGCCCTGTCTCTCTTTGGTGCAATTCCTTGACATGTGTCCGGCTAAGCAAATATATCGGATTGTTATTTTATTTAATCAGTTAAATTTCCAATCATCTTTGAAGACATTTCCGTTGGATACCCAAGACAAGCAAAAAAGTAAATAAATAAACAGATAGCCGGGCGAATATTTTTTCTGAAATACATTATCCCCCCTCTTCCCTCAACCCCCATCACACATACAGTATTACCTGAGTAAAAGGAAAAGGGCTGGACTGGAACAGCTGAATACAATCTTAGTATATTAACATTTTAATGAGATCTTACTTCCACCGCAATTATAACATCTTGGTACATACCCCACCATTATGATTCTACTCTTACAATCTGTTGTTTTTTTGTATGAATATTAGTTAGTATTCTCGAGAAAAGAAAGGAAAAAATTTTTAAGTGCGTTTTAAGGGTAAAAATAGAATTAGTGCGATGTCAGCAATGAATCAGAAAAAAAAAATTTTTTTTATGCAGAACTTAGCGTTGTTTTTTAACCCAATAAAAAGCCTGATTTACTACAGCTTTGTGGAAGAATGTTTTTTTTTGTTGTTACATAATACTTTCAAGCAAATTTGTTAACATTATTCATACAAATAAAGATGATCCTCTGCAATATACAATAAGGGGCAAAAAAAGGCATCAAGGATAAAAGACCTTCTCGCTCTAGAAAAGAGCCATCTAGTTGGTGTTGAAATGCAGTACTCTTTTTCTATAATTATTTTTTAATTCTTGCGCCTTCTCGATGCCAACACCCAATGGTATTTAGATGTAAGTGCGCACAAACACGCTAGGCAAGCGGATGGATTTTTCGAGAAATTGTACGACTATTTCTTGTGGTGCGAGGCAGCGAGCGGAAAATAGAAACGTTAAAATATGCACAGAACTTCGAGGCACGAAGATGCCCCTCCTTCTTTACATAACTCAGCGTTCTATACTGGTTAATTATTGCCTTAGTCTTGTCTCTTTTCGGATTTCTTGATGTTATTATGTTGCTAGAGATACGAGTAATATTTTGTATTACAATCCCCTCCTCCTAGTATTATTCTTTTGTTTTAAAGAACGTATGAGTAGATGATGACTTTAAAAAAAAAACATCTGCTAGTTGGGCTTTGCTGCTAGTGTTGTTTTTTGGTTTTTCGTCAATGCCAAGAATAAGGGGGTTTAGTGGTCAAGTACTAGAAGCTACTAACAGTATGGCAATCAACTATTATATCTAAATAACAACACACAGATATTGAACCCACATTTGTTTTTTGCTGGTTTTCATGTGAATCACTGAGGATTGTTTGATGGATTGTTCAATAAATTGTGTAGTTAGTTGTGTAGATTGCTAAATGATGGGTGTGGACTGGAATTTTTATCAATTTTGAACAAACAATTAGTTTTTTTCCATCATTTTTCCACTATTTGTACAATTAAGAGCTGTGGGAATTGTAAATCAGAATTATTGTTGTCCTTACTGACTAAAAGCCACTGTATTTATTTATACATGACTTTTTTCTTTTTTTTTGGTAATTTTTTTTTGTATTCAATGGTATTGTATATCAACTTTTAATTATAGTTCAACTAAATATGATGTAAGAAATAGAGTGTTAAACCACCTCTCTCTCTCTCTCTCCCCTCCAAAAAAAACCCCCTCAAAGAAACGGGCCTTGTATAAAATATAACGCTATGTTTAAAGCAGCCGACTGTACAATAAAGTTTGAGTCTCGTGTATGATTCGAATGGAATACAACTGGATTTCTAGCTACTAGGACATTTTTACTATTTTTTTTATTATAAAAAACAATATCAAACCATTTGTAACCACAAGTGTAGAGCATCATCTTTGGTATTACACATTTTAAGTCGGAGAAATTCATGATTGTAACAATTATCCATTTGTAAATGTTGTAAGCACGACAATTATGATCACTAACAATATCTAATCAAAATCACTTGATGTAATACAGATATGAGCCATGGTTTGCAGTTAAAAAGTAGATCATAAACAATTAGTATATAAACTAAAAGTGAAAAGTAATTCTACGCGATTCCAGACTATGTAGTACTAGTCGTAAGACCTGGGTGTTGCTGATAAATTTACCTATCTTCGCTTCTGGTTAGGACAAGAGCGTCATTACTGATAATCTTTTATGTAAACACACAATCTTAGATGTATTTTCAAATTTGAATGGTTTTTTATGTAATGCACCTTTGTCTTGCCCTCTTTCAACACATTTTGTTGGAAATGTTAGGTAATTTTGCTTCAAGAAATAAATCAGCAAATTGACAATTTTAACTACCAAATTTAAAGTGCAATGAGCAAGGGCAATAAATAAATAAGTGAAATTAAAAACAAATACAAAAAGCGTACTTAATACAACTAAAGTTTTGAAGGAATAAAATCAAGATGAGCGAGTTTTTTGCCTTTGTACTGTCATTTACCTGTAAATATAAACATATTACTGAATGGATATTAAAAATGTAAAAAAATAATTCTAAGAGCACATTTTGGAATACTTTATTCGAAAAATAGGTATTTTTGGTGGAATAATAGGATTTTTAAAAAGCGATTCTCTTGTGTCACTAGTTGCAGGTGGTTTTCTAGGAATAGCGTATGCGTTTTCTGGGTAACTGGTTTAATTATATATATCAGTAAATATTACATTTTTATCGACGAATTTTGAACCAGCAATTGTCAAAAACGTGTCTACTCTACAAATCGGAGCTACGAGTAACTAGCCAAATGGAAGTAGAGGGGTAACATTTACCTGAACAAGGTGTCATTTCTAAATAATAATTCTAATCCTATCGCTGTTACTTTTTTCTAGATTCGAAATAAGAAGGAGAAATCCTTTGGGATTCTATTATGCAATCGGTAGGTTTACAAGCATAGGCATAACTTTATTTTCTTTGCTCAAAAAAATGATAATGATAGTTCACGAAGGCTCAGTGAAAGAAAATAAATCAATGATTGATTTATAATTGCGCATACACATAGCTACCTCACTTGTTCTACTTAGCGCTATGGGACCCAAAGCGCTAAAAACACACAAGCCTGTTCCGGTTTTAATGAGTACCCTGGGTCTCATGGGTCTGTTGTTTTATGTATTAAGAGTGTTTGGATGAATCTAGCAATCGAACTTGGAGTGCAACATCTCAGAATCCTATAGGGGCTGCAGATAAACAGATCACTCTTTTCTCATTGTGGAACGACATTGCGCGCACAAGTGATACGCCTTTTTTAAAGCTAAATGGCGCACAGCGAGTCGAGTTGTCAACATGTATGTTGTAAGAAGGCTAATAACAATACATATCGCTGGGCCTTCCACTTTTTTCTTTGTTTCTTTAGCTACAATTTTCTTTATACTATCTTGTATCCCGCCCATGAGAGTACTTGAGAGTACCATTATTACAAGGCATATTATTCTAATAAGGCACCTCGCCAGTTATGCTAGGTTAATAAAGTATATCAATGATTCTCACATTCATCGTTCCAAACCTGAGTTCGTGTATAAATGTTACTATTAAAGCTGTACGTAAAATTAGCAACTAAAACTCTAATGAAAAAAAAAATTAAATGGTTATGAAATAAAAAGTCTAATAGAAGATAGATAAACGAAAAATAGATAAACCGCAAAGTGGGGTGGGAGAATCTAAAATAGTTGGAAATGAAAAAAAAGAAAGGTAGCGGTTTCCATCCATAAATAAATATATATATATATACCGAGCATAATATGCTATCCACTCCACGCACGATACATCTGTACAACATTCCCGGCCCTCTCTCCTCTATTTATTTTCAAATCAACAATAATTTCGAAGCAAAATACAGTTTTGGGTTCATATTGCCTTCTGAAGCTGTGCACAATAAAGAAAGGCAAATAAACAAAGGGAAAAAGAAAAGCGGAGAGGTAGATAGTTTAGTTCCGACTGCCATGAGGAGGTACATACTTTGAATCATTTGGCTCTAAGACGTAGCCCTCTATTTTAATAGACATATATAGTTAATATATGAAAAAAAGTAGACAAAAGCCAACATTTGAGGGAGGGGGGAAGGAAATAAAGAATTACAAATCGGAAAGTCACATTTGTTGGACTGAATTCACTTACCACCATATCTCATATCCATTCTAATGTCATTGGCGTATCTATTCGATTGCATGTACGATGCTGGAGCAACTTGTTGATAGCCCACCCTTTCATTAAAGGGGTTGTACGAGTTACCACCCTGGAGATTTCCACCAGGTGACTGATACATATAATTTCTGGATTGTTGGTCTACAATTGAAGAATCTACGCTTCGGTTTTGGAAATCGATTCCGCCTTGTTGTCCTTGCAAAAGTGGAAGCTGTCCAGTAACGTTACCAAGAGGCCCACCGAGGAAGTTGGTGACGTTGCCTTCAGGGTTATTGGAGCTAGAGTGAGCCATTCCGATTCCAGAACCGCTTTGACTGTGCCCAACCAAAGATTTATCATCAATTGGGCCTCCTCCGATATGCCTATCTGAAATACTGCTTGTCACACCACCGGTACTCATCGAGGTATTCAAGGTGTTCGCACCAAGGTTAGGGGAGTGAGTGTTTGTGGAAACAAGGCCTGGCTGTGAGCCACCCCTTGCTAAAGATTCAGCACCTGGTCGTCTAGACATTATATTTGAAAGTGGAGGAGGTGGTAAAAGAGGTGCCCAATCGGTAGGCGGTCTATTTATAGGTGGCATTGGTGGAAGTGGTAACCCCAGTGTGTTAAAATGGTGTGTGAGTGTTTCTACTCGCATTCTCAACATCTGGTTTTCTTCAGATAGACAGTGTACAATTGTTTGTAGCTCATCATATTGGGCTGAACGAAACTCCAATTCCTTGACGTACTGCTCTCTTCGCTGCCTAAATGCGCGTTGGGCAGCACGATTCCTTTCAGCTTTTGCAGCCGCCTCCTCGGGTGTATTTCCAACCTTCGAACGAGCTCTGTTTCGACCCTTTGGTGTGTTGTCAAGTTCGTGTTTAGCTAATTGTTGGTTCTTTGTGCTATCCGATGCATTAGAGCTTACTGCACTTCCGAAGCCTTGAGATCCTTTCGATTTATTAGTATATTGTGAGGTGTCCATTATTATAACTATGTGTTTATTATCGGGTGTTTACTATCATTACGCAATATCTGCAAGATTAAGTTTGATATTTACGATTAGTATCAGACAGTTGTTAATATCAAAGTTAAGGTTGTTGAAAATCAAAATAATATTACTTTATGTGTAAGCAGTAAATATTATTGCGATATTGACTTAATTTTGGCGGATTAGTTTGATTTTTTTTTTAAAGTTATTAGAAATATTGCGTTTGATCCGAAGCTATATTCGAAATATTCCCTGAATTCAACCAATTTTTTACTTCAATTAACTAATGTTTTGTATTACGAGCATAAGAGTTTTTTTGGTTTAATAATAATAATCTAATACATAACTAAGGGATGAAGAGGTTAACTTGAAGAATTCCTGTTCCTTTTTGATTATTATATCCTTTGCCTCAATTTATAATATTGGTGATGATTCAAAATTACTGAAATGGTATTTATAATACTGTTCAGAAAAAAAAAATTTTTTTTTGTAATAAATTAAAGTGGACGATTATTTTAATGAAGAAAGCTCTGCAATTTAGGGAAATGAGATGGTTTTCGTATATTTTTTTGAGTACCATATTAGAATCCGCAAAAGAAAAAAGAATAAATATGTGCTACTTATTTAGCGTGTAAAGACTGTGCAACTATAAACTCTATAAAAGTAAAAGTCCTGGATAAATTGCAACTCAACTTCATACCCTGTCCCTCTAATATTAGAATTACTGATATTTGTAATAAAATTAGCGTGATAAACTGCGAACATATATAGCTGCAAATTCAGTACGTTTTAACTCAAGTGTGAAGTTTGCATGTTATAAACAAAGTTTCTGGGCTAATGAAAATGGTATCCTTGCCGTATTGTTTATAATTTTTTAATTTTGCGGTAAATTCAAACCAATTATTTAATGATGACTAAAATGCAAAATGGCGGACGATAATAAAAATTTGTCAGTAAATAAAAAACCCAAGATGTTGAACCACTTGAATGCACCTTTAGAAAAATACTTTTAAAAGCAAATTACGTACAAAAATATAATGGCGGGAAAAGCGAGTATTAAGCAAAATGTGATACGTTCTAGATATGTCTGCCTTACAAATGCTTTAAAATAAAAATATTTTGTTACTAATCAAAGTGTACCAGGGATGGTTCTCCTCTTATTAGCAATTGGTTCTTTGTATCTTTGGTGCATTTAATCATTTGAAATTGTTTTAAAAAGATGTATCAGGAATGGCTTGTTTATTATTTTTCTACTTGATAAAAAGTAAAGACACTGAAATTAACGGAAGCAGAAATACTTCAAATAAAGAAAATTACAAATCTGGAAACGAGTTATTGGATTTCAAATTCCCGCTTGATTTGGGTCGATTGCACAAAAATAAGAAGGTGCCTTTGGCCTGAGATATATATACTCGCTAAACCAGATATCATCATGGGTAGCACAGGTCTCAGCAAAAAAAAAATGCATTAACCCTTCTCCCTATTACAGCCGACAGAAGAAAGGCTATGTGTACATACGGTATACGGGGCATATACATATGCGGTAGGTTGTACATCAGATGTATAGTGCACTTTTCTCTCACGATTGAAATCTTTTTGTACACGGAGATGCAGAAAAAAGAAAAAATGTCAGGCAAAGTTTTTGCATTGTTTATTTGCCCACAAAAATAATAGGACCATTTGAAAAGAAATGTCAGATCAAGAGCTTCAACAAAAACAATTTGGTTTGGTTTTTTTTTTTAACTTTCCAAAATTTTAAAAACTACAGGATTGTTACTCATATTTCGAGTTAAAGTAATCTTAATCAGTTGTCCTCACTGGGTGTACTACAACAAAAGTAAAAAAATAACACCATAGATTTACTTTACTCCTAGGCAGGTGTATATAAACAGATACAGGATGAATATGTACATTATAATGAATACAAGCATAAACATAAATGCGATAAAATATTGGGAACTACGTGTAATGGTGTAGCCCTCCCTCTTGACCCAATTTACCCCATCATAAATTTTTGTATCATGACAATGTGCGTTCTAGACGAAACTGCGCTTCTATAAATAGAAAACTTGCGTGAGCGTGACACCTTTATTAACTATTTGAACATGTAAATATGATGAATTGCTAGTTCTTATTCTCGTTTACCAACTCGTACTACCCTAATCTAACCAATTTTGTAGTAATTTGCAACCAAAAATTAAATATATACCTAAAAAGGCAAGAATATTAGAGGGAAAAAATGGGGCTATAATTCACTTAGTTTATTGGCGACAAAAAAATGTTTGGAAAAATAGTCGTTTCCTGAAATGTTAAGCATCACGATGCTTGTTTTGTAGCCTTTATAAAAGTTTGTTGCTTTTTTTTTACCTTGTGTATTTTCGCAAAGAAAAAAAGGCGGTTAAACAAAATGTATCATAATGAAGCCAAAGAAGGAGCTTATAATATTTAGTTACATTGTTGTTTTTTAATGTTTTTCGGATTTTCTTAGTAACTTTTACATAATTGGTATGTGCAACTTGAATAGCCCAATACATATCATTGTTTACATATCACACTTTGGATCCAACCATCACTCATTACATCATTGCAGTGGTTTGTGGTATGCCCAACCCAGTGATCTTTATTATTGTGTTTGGCAACAAAAACACGTTTACATTTGGTTGATTTGAGTTTACAAATACGCTTAACGCTGTACATATAAAGATACACAGCTTAGAATAAATGAAAATCTGCAAAAAAAAAAAAAAGTAGAATTAAGAAAACATAAACAAACATCACCAAACTACTAGAAATACAAGACTGGAATAATTAATCTTCACGTAAATTAAACTATTTTAAAAAGCATAAAATAGAAATGTAAACAACAGAAATAAAAACAACAACAAATCGATAAAAAAAACAAAAAAAAAAACACGCAAAAGTTTATTTTAAAGATAACAATAGTATAGCGCGAATTAAATGCTGATAAGAAGTAGCCAAAAGACACACACTACTTTTGACAAAATACATACAAGCTCTTTATTTTGAGACACATATTTCCCATAATTTAGTGGTCTTGGCTAAATGTTTGTCCCTACTTTCTCCGGCCAACATTTTTGGTATTTCGCCAAATTTTGTGTTGCACCTGAGAAAAAAAAATTTACGATCCAAAATTTGCTATTTGGGTGGGTTATATTTGATTATTGGCTAACAGAACTGAACCTATATGCGAGCACAAAAAAAAACAGTAAAAACGGCAAAATTGGTATAAAAAAAATTACCTAATAGGGAAAATTCGCCTCTACACCATTATCTCTTCCCAGCACTTTGTACTCGGAAAGGCGCTTGTAAAAACTGCAATGAACATAAACGTGTTTCACAAACGTAGAAACACTTGACTTTTCTTTTTTTTTTGCTCGTTATAAAATTACTGTATTCAAAAAATGCCAATTAAACGCTCTGAACAGCCAAAGGTACATGTTTGATGGCACAAATGTAGTACAATATTTGCACTGCCCCAAGTCTCATCATCTTATATATGTAGGCCTCTAATTAATGTCGATTTTACTATTATTTTGAATTAGCTGAATTATATCTGGGTATTTGGTAGTAGCGTAAAATTAGATGGTTATATCGATCTTTATTTTCCTTGAAAAAAATATCATTAATTATAACAAATAAGGTCAAATAATACGAGTACATCACCAAATAAAAGAGAACAGGGCAAAATGAGAAAATAATGCATAAAGATATGCAACCGAGTGCTGATGTGCAGGGACGGATAATAAGGTTTCAAATATTAAAATGGTATTTGTTGTTGTTTCCATTTTTTTACTTGGCTGGTATTTCTGTATGCCTGAGTTTTGTGTTTTTAGAATATATAGTGGTTATGTATAGGCGGGTAAAAAGGATTACTGGTTATTATTATACTCCAACACTCTGTTTTTGCTATAAAGAAACATTTAAACCAACTAATATTATGATAAACACTACCTTTTCACTATTAACTCAACAAAAAGGGAGAATAAAATATTATTAAAGTACTGTTAAATTAATGTGGTTGAATACCAAGCATAATACTAGTAGGATACTATTATTACCAAAAGAAGATACATTTGATTTCACCATTTAAGTTTAGTTGCTAAGGATCAGCCAAAAAACATATATGTTCACCTTTTGTTAAGGATGTTGATGGTACTAGCTGTCAAATTCTGATAAAAGGAAATCACCTTCCACATAGCTGAGTTCTACCCTTATCATATATTGTAGTAGCAAGCCTAGGGGATATTATCTTTTCTAGCCAAATATAATAGCAAAGTATGCGCCTCACCATTTTGAAAAGGAGGTTAAAAACACCATTATATTTTTACACTCTATTTAACACTGTTTTATTTATTTTATACACCATGAGTCAATCTGATAAACGGTCCAAATAGTCGGCGTTTATTTGCAATCCACATATTTGCTTTAACTGTGAAATACTATCTTCACATCGTTTCTCAAATTATTTGTATATTTGTTTGCTATATTATTTTTTTATACTAAAATAATCGAATTGTGAATAACAAACAGTAACTAGAACACAACTAAATAAATGAAAAATTGAACCAAAGGGTGATGTTTTCAGAGGAATTTTTAAATTTATTTTCCGAGTTTTCTAACTTGAAGTTGTAGAATAATTGTTATATATGTTCATACAAAAAATATATATAATATTTTAAAAAAAATTAGGGGTGATTCAGGCACACAAGAAAAGTATTTGAATAATACTTTGGGTATGAAATGCAAGCAGAGTTAACGTAATAAGAGATGGAAAGCGTATTAAGTAAGATATCCCTTATGTTCATACATCATATCCTATTAATCAAAAGGCTACCCAGTCAACCATAAAAGGTTTAGCCAAACATCCAAACACTTTTCCTTTGTAATAAAAAAAGCTAAGAATATTGCCTGGAGTTGCCTTTTCAAGACTGGGTAATCAATGCATACTCAATGCATAATTATGAATTCGAAATTCACTAGAAACATCAGTTGGGTTTGTGTTTACAGCAGTGTGTTGGGGAAGTACGAATCCATTCATAAAGATTGGAGCTGAAGGTTTAAGCGAAATCAAGAAGAGCAACGTTTTCAGTCAAACCATTTCGGAACTCCTCTTTTTGATTACGAATTGGAGGGTAAAGATACTTCATTTCCACAAAAGATTATTTTTTACCATATTTCTTGTCGTTTCAAAGTGCGCAATGGTTTTAATAAAATATATCTATATTACCACTACTATCACTACCACTTTTTTTAGTTTTATTTTTAAAAAGAGCATATATACCAATGTTATAATGAAAAAACACATTGATAATATAAAATAAGTGTAATATTGCACTATAGTATATGCTCCCCCTTGTACTCAACTTAAGTGGCTCAGTTGTATATTATCTGACACTCAGTGATTCTGGTATGTTCATTTTTCATCACTTTATATTGCTTAGCATATTTGTATTAACCACGCAAAAGAAAACCAACTGTATTTTAGATATCACAGTAGCTGTTCCTATAGTCAACTCTTTGGCTCTGATAGTCACACAGCTTACAGAGCTTTTGCTCTTTAACAAAAGGCTTACTAAAGGTACATCCTATCCATTTTAATACAAACTACACTCTAACACCATTAATGATTAATAAATGTAGACGAACTTGTAGGAATGCTCTTGGTTGTCACTGGTGTATACCTATGCATGACAAACTCGTAGTTGCAATAATGAAAACTTTCTCTACTACACCTGGCTAACTTGTTCTATGTGCACCTGATTTTATTTTTTGCCTTCACTTTTCTATTATCGTACTTTGACTCAGGTTAATGACAAGACAATTATGCACTCCAAACTACCAAACTTATCACGTTCTTTGTAATTATGTAAAAGGTTAACCCTAGAAATATTGGGTTGCTTTTGTATCGAATAAGCAAATAACAGGTCACCGCCAATTACCCTGGCCAGGGATGATTTTGTATTGTTTGGTTTTTATTGCATTTGTTACCATCAGCTTATTTTTCAACGTAAATATATTTGAATTCCAAAACACAACAGGAAAAATGCCAGCTCATCGCTGTTCAAGACGATAAGTAGACATCGCTTAGGACACTTGTTTACATTCACAATTTATACCATAAGCCTTACACAAATGATTATTTTACTTTGTTTTTTTAAATGTACTTGAGTATATACTCCAGATCTGTTGCCAAGTTGGAGTGCAGAACAGACATAGCCTTTTATCCGCAAAATTATTGATCTTAATAAGTATACTCATACTGGCTTCAGTAATCTAGATGTGATATCGTCGAATTCAAGCAATACTTACTACTTTGATCCTGTTTTTTATTCTCGTCCTATTGGCTACAGGCAGTAGTTTTACTATTTTATCCAATTGTTTTGCAGTAAATCATGACTTGATATCACATAAGAGCATCACAAGAAACCGTGCAGCCATTACTGGATCTACTTGGAGACTCCAACTCTTCCAGGGTTTCTTAAAACAGCAAATGTATCAATTAATTCCAGATTGATATTCGTACTTTTGTTATTTACACACTTCGAATATGTTCTGAGTTTTCAATAGCCAATGCAATTATATTCGACTCCATTTTTTTTCCTGTTTGGCTATTTATTATGCCTTGCTACTTTTTCGATTTTCACGTTGGCTATTTTATGAAATCCCAAAAACAAAACTATAAAAACAACAAATAGTGCATGTCCAATAAAATCGTGAATCAAAGAAGCTCCATGATTTCGACTTCAAAAATTTATGTGTAAACCGAGTTTTCAAGCACCATTTGGATCACAAACGCGAAAAAGCTTTTAAATTTTTTTCCTCCACAATTATTGATTGGAGATAATCTGCTTGTTTTGTTGTGTTTTTTACATGCTTAAAATCAAACGCCATTTACGTGTTTTGTTTAAGGATAAATATACGCATTAATAAAGTTGGGTGGGATTAATACATGAAAAATACCCAAATAAAAAACGTGGGCTTTTACTCAAGTATCTTGGTATTTTTGAGTCGTCATTGCTATTTGACACTGAGGTTTATACTGCTTATGATTTTGTTTACTCAGCAACCAAAAAAAAAGCTTTTGCAAGAAACTGTATCAGTAGATATATGGAAAGGACCGTAAAAAGCTTAAATCAGGGGGTTTGTATTGGCATTTTCTTGTCATTTTGGGTAATTGATTCATTCATTATTTTTCCATTATTTTTAAACAACTTCCGGTTGGTTTTTCAATATTAAAATATACCCAGCAAACATTTATTAATGCGCTAATGGATTAAATAAAGCTACACGACAAAAAAAGTTAGCCAAATAAATACTAATTATTATAATTCGTGGTAATTGCAGTAACAATTCAGCAATAAACAAGTGATAAATCAAAAAATTTATAATTAAAACACGACAAGTGTTATTTTTGTTTTGAGCTGGTAAAAGATAGCGAAAAACGAAGAGTATGTATTACAAATCGATTAAACCTTAATGACTTTTAAAATAGAAAAATAAACAAAATACAAAATACGAACCTTAGTATTATTGTTTTCAGGTTTCTTCGCTTTACATTTCATTTTTCTTTCCAAAATTCGTTAAAAGGAAATAAGCTATATAGTCATATAGTTAAAAAGACGTAATATATCATACTAACGACCAGAGAGGACAAAAAACTTGACCGAATAAACACTATAGACAAGAAAAAGAGACATATCACGTAAGCTACAGCATATAAATAGTTTTTTCCTCATTTTTTCATCCTATTGTAGATATTAGATATATACACTTCATGAAGTTTTTAAATAACTTTGACTGCACTGACTTACAGTATGCGATAAAGCTTTGGCCATCTTATTTACTATAATTTACATTTATTCCTTTCACCCATTTTTTTGGATGAACTCAGAACAAGTGCATGATACAAACCTCACAGTTTTAATAACGGAGTATAAAAGTATATTTTTAAGTGTAAATACGAGGCTATTATACTGTGTTGAACATGTTTGTTGAGAATTGAGGAAAGTTGAGGCAAAGATGTGGAATATTGAGGGAATACAGATAGAAATGGATATAACAATGGTGAACGTTTTTCATTTCAAACCGACTGTCATTATTTTGCGGAGAATGTTGTGTTTATCATTTTTACTTGGGGCTTTGATTTTTAAACAGAAGAAAGACAGAAAATTTCGGGTACCTTTACACCATATTTGTTTGATTGTGTAGTTGTGATTGTTCATTTATAAGCAACAAGCCATAAAATTTAAGTATACTCATATTTAACTGCTAGTAAATCTAGTTCTTTCTTTTTTTTTTGCTACCAGCACGCGCTAGTGGGGTTTTTTTTGGTGCGCTTGTTTAAATTTAGTGAAAATATTATGGTCTGTATTTGGAGACATTCTTTTTTCTTGCTTTTTAAACATCATCAATCTCCATCCTCACCAAAAGCATAAATATTTCGTTTTACGGTTTTTTCGTTTTGAGTTTAATATTGTATATAGATAGAACGATAACAGATATAATGGATCTATTTGAAAATTCGCTTTTCTAAAGATACATATTAGAAGTGTACAAGATATAAAAAGATTAAGGTTCGTTACTGTAAACAACATAGGTGGAAAAAGCGGCAATATGTCTTGGAACAAGGGACTGCTGGGTGATATAACCCTTAGAGTTGATAAAGGAGGAGGAGTAGTTCAGAAATTTGGAGAAAATATATCTATTATACAGGAAGAGAATATCAAGGGCAATCATATCAGCAAGCATACAATAGCACCCACTGTATATTCAACATACTCGGATGAATCAGAAAAGAAGGAATCGGATGGATTGGAAAATTACTTGTTATCTATGCTAGAGAGCAACTTGAAAAAGTTGTATAGTATAGGGGGTATTACTTTTGAAAATTATGAGCTTATTCTCTCACTATTGCCCTCAGTTTCTGATAATGGTGGGAGACTTGATACATTAGCACCAGTGTTTCCAAGTGCGACATTGACAGATAAAGACGAGCAAAATTTTGCAAAGAATTATAGCTACCCCAAACTTAAACCAAGTATAGTGGAAAAAAACAAACCAATAACATATGAGAATATCTTTTTGAAGAAATCAGAAAGCGTTTCAACAAAATCCTCGGATTCGCTTGTCAACTCAACAAAAGATATGGAAACACTTCACGATGCCAATTTCAAGCACTTTTCTGAGCTAGGTAGAGCCGGGCTCCCTAAGTATGATTCTATGTATACCGATAACAGGTGTGCAAGTGATAATCGAAACAAGAGTGACTTTAAACGCGATTCCATATCCAACGCAAATCGGTACCATATAGAGCTTGAGAAAGTTGCGACCTCGACCCAAAATAAGGAAACGAACACCATAAGCAAGAAAAATGGTGTAAACGTTTTTATTAGCGATAATACAGAGAAGCTTATCCTAAATAAAATGAGTCTTCTAGGTAACGCTGAAATGGGCACAATGATGAACGGTAGTAGAGCGAAAGAAATATCTTCTTCAAGTGTAGCACATACCTCAAAGAATCATACAACAAACAAGCAAATAGATAAAAATGAGCCCAAGGAAAATATCAGTGTGAGCACAAAGGTGGAACGAAGTGAAGACAGCTCTGCCAGAACCTCAGACATTTCCAATGCGAGTAGTTCTTCTAGAAAATTCTCGACAAACAGTACTGTTTTTGAAAAATGTATTAGCGGATATCATGAGAGTAGCAGCAATCACCACGCATTTAACAATCAGAACGATTCTACGGGACACGTTAGATACAGCAGGCTGCCAATCAACACAGCACGTCAACAGCTTGACAAATCCTTGCCAAATCAGCCGAGTAGCAATTTGGAGTCGCGTGAAACTGAGGTTGAGCTAGCTTCGCAACATCCTAATATGCAAAAGTTGGGATATTCGGCGTTTCCTCAACCACTAGAGTTTTCTGGGACGGGTTGGGGTCGTGTCAATGAGGTACCATTGGTAACTTCGCCCAACAAGGCAAGGTATTCATATACGTCAAAGAACATTACTGGCCCTGCTGACGAAGATGCAGATAGCCTACCCAATATGCAAACACATGTTTCTCAGCCGATTTCAATTGAGAACTTTAAAGCAAGGTTTAAGAATGTCACCATTTTTGATAACGATAGGTTTGAGTTGGGAACATCTCCAATAAAGGCAGGTGAGGGTTTCCTGGCTAGTTCTCCAAGCCACAATCAAATAGCGGCCGGGAATGAAGGCTATAGTAGATATGGGAAGAATGGCGAATATATACGTGGTAAGCCTCTACCACAGCACCCCAAGATGAAAAAGGCGCTCGGTGCATCTCTCCCAGTTCTTAGAGATCCAATGGACTATGTAGATGGTAGCGACAGTCTTCTAAACATCAATGAAACTTACGATCTTGGCAGGCCTCAACAAGACAGAGCAGTTGAGCACGAATCTGCTTCAAATAACAACACTGGCTCAAATCCTCAAGCGAGGGCCACAAAGTATATGCCAAGTCAAAACACCTCGCCTTCATTCTACAACTATGCATATGAATCGCAGTGCTCGTTTACTTCAAAGCAGTCCTGCGATGACGAAGTATGTAGCACAGATACAAATGCAGGCTGTGAGGAGATCGATTTCTTGGAACCACCGTTTCTAGTGAAAACTCTTTATGACTACCGGCCAGTAATTGACGGAGATATAAGCTTCGAAAAAGGAAGCGTGTTAGTAGTTCTCAAAAAGGTCAATTACGATTGGTGGTATGGTTCTGTAGTCGATCCAAAAAGCTACAAACCGCTTGAAAATTCGAGTGGTGTTTTTCCCAGGGTCTATGTAGAATCCATTTAGAGGTATATGCATAATAATTTTTTTTTCCTGAAGTTTTCTAAATTAGAGTATTTTAATAGTTGCTTTTCTTCTGGTGTCTGATTCAAAAAACCAGATTTTATTTATTTGCCTTTTGATTTGGTTGTGGTATGTGCGCCACAATAACTAATGGTTAGATGTGAGGTTGGTTTGGCTAGCCTGTTGGCGTAGCTCCACACTGTAAGAACGTATTCGGCTAACCTGGAAATTGTATTTTGTGCGCTTACTTCAAAATTAACAACCGTTTGCATCCTTCCTGTTTTTTCTTTTAGGCAAGCCTGTTCTAAATTCATTATTTGTAGTAATTTTCAGAGTTAAATTAAAAATACACAAAATAAAACCAAAATTAATGTTAAAATTGGTCAAAACCAAGGACAATTAAATAGATTATTGAATTGGTAATAATCGCCAAACCAAAACACCAGAGTTTATAATAGTAAATAAACCACGCCGTACCAGGGAAATATCAACAAAAATAAAAAGCCATTTGCGTGTTAATAAAAAGCCATGTACAAAGAATCTGCAGCTTCTTGCTTTGAGGATTTGGCTGGCCTGCTCGAGACTGGTATTGTGTAAGCCAACTAACAAGTGCACATTCAAAATAATAGACAAATGGAAATATATACCCACCAAAGTCCCTTTTTGAGGACGGAGATTGTAGGTTAAATAGTTTCATAAACCAAAGATATTCTTTCTAATTTTAAGTTTTAGGAAAATTAGGTGTCTTTGCTTATATTAATACTTAATTGATAGGAAAGCGGTACAATTTACCCCGAATGGCATGGTGGTGTTGGATAAGCATGTCGTAAACAGGGGTCCATTTATGGTTTTTAATGGTGAATTGGCGATTCCACAATATTGTATACCAATAGTGCTTAAACACTGCTGTGGATTGCTTACCGAGATGAGGGGAGAATTTCGAAAATTTATGGACAACTGCCAAAATCAGACAGATCCAACGTGCGAAGATTCAACATTCAATACACTAGAAAACCTGACAAAGTGTATTTTGATTCTAAATGGCGAACATAATACCGCTTGGGGAATAAGGTACGTAGCATTTTGACAGCTGCAAAAAATACGCATATTCGCTGTCACGTGCTATAATCTATTTTCGTACTATTTGTTGACAACTATCATAAAATTCAACACGCTTCGTTTCCGATCTTAATCAATGCTGGCTTAATATCCCTCAATATAGGAAGGAATTGTTGACAATCAGGGGGGGCTGGCAGAAAGAATTGGATTTTATCAATATTTTGTGCTTAAGCAAAGCAACTTCAAAAAGATCTGGTGTTTGGTACCATAGGCAATGGTTGATAAACAACTTGTCAGACATAAAATCGCTACTATCGGACAATGATAAGACGCTAGCGCTACAGTTTTACAAGCAGGAGCAAGAGATAATAGCAAAAAGCGTACTGCGTATTTATCCCAGGAATTACTATGCCCAAGTGTATAGATACTATCTATTTGATTTATACCACAAGCATTTTCCGGACTTTTGTACAAAAACGAATTCTGATATCCAGTTGGATTTTTGGTCAATTGAACTCGCGGCAATTGCGTATATAACCAGTTCAAACTGCCTTGAGTACGGAAACTACAATTATGCCCAGAGAGTTTTTCAAGTTATATTTCAACTATTCGGGACAAAGCATGCCAAAGAGGTCGCTGTAAGAGAGTTGAGACAAAGTCAAGATCTAATGGATACTGTTGGCACTGATAATCTGGTAATACGATATTACTATGAATGGTGTAAATGCTTTTGCAATAGCTGTATTACAGATGATAGCCATCCACAGTAAGGCGAGGGTCGTTTTCGATTTTTTCCGTTTTTTATCTATTTAATTTTTATTATTAATTTTTCTTAATGAAACATATTTTCTAAAGTACGAGAACAGCGCTCATAGTTAGATCAAGAAACACATACTCATATTTTACCAAATAACCTTGGAAGGGAAGGGAGAGAGAGTTGAGTATATTAAACTTTTGCATGGAGCTTGACATGCTTGGATCAACGTTCTATATTGTATGCTATGGATCGGGGTCTGCCAAAACTAAAGAAAAGCAAGTTTAGTGAAAGTTTTTTTTCAAGTGAATACAAACATCCCTGTTTTCGTGTATCTATCAAAACAAGTAACAAAAAAAAGTGTTTGGATTGTTTTAATAGCTCTATTTCTTTTTACATATTAAAACTTTGATTCTAAGAAAGATGTAGAAATGGGAAGAAGGTAGAGGAGGTTTAATACACCAATAAGGGTATAATAAGAGTTTATTTAATCATGTAGTCAGCTACATGTCTAATCATATCGTTCCATCTTGATGATAGATAGTAACCAAAGCAGTTGGGATCTTTTCTGTGTTTTGGAACCCAGCTTCTAAGCATCACAGTGTCGTACGTCAGTCCAAACCAGTAAATATTGGAAGGCCAGGGATTTAGGGTTGTACTTTTTTTATATTCAGACTGAGGTAGGCTTTGAAAAAGTACATTATTAGAAATATATTCGAGTTTTTTATGTACGAGACTGAAGTTTGCCTTACTGTACTGGTTGGTGATTTCAGTCAAAATACCAACACCCAAAGTAGTTAATAAAAAGGCCCGAAGCGTGTAAGGGCTAGTTAGTGAAGAGGATCGATAGAATTGTGACGAGGGCGCGAGTTGTGTGATTTTTCTCTGCGGAATTTGTGCAGATCGATTTTCGACACTTGTTGAAGTATTATATGACATTTCCTTTGCGTCTGTCTTGTATTGTGAAAATTATGACAGCTGAGTATCGTTCTTTTCTTTCCAATATACAACAAAGGGATAATTACAACAATATTAATGAACCCTAGATATTTGATTCTCGCCTTCTTTGTTGATTTTCAAGTGTTTAGTCGATGGTAAATTTTTTTTTATCTTGTTGATATTATTGCTGGAATGCACAAACTTGAAGTACCAGGTTGTAGAAAAGCACAAGGAGAATATAAAATTATGGTATTTTCAATATTTCATAATTAGCCGCCACCAATTATACTGTTGTCCTGCTCGAATGTATCTCGATTCTATCAGTTATTATGACCCTTCAGTACACACTTGTACTTGATTGTTGTTTTATTGCAAACAGGGCAGTATTAAGCAAAAAAGTGTCTATAAAACCCAGGTGTTAATTAGTTTTCTGATAAAATTTGCACAGCCTATTGGACTAATAAAAGCAGATGATTTGATATTTTTCATTAGATCTTATTACAGTAGGAAAAAGGATTACAAATACATTTTTGCGCAATTTACAACCGAAAAAAGAAGAAAAGGAATAAAAGGAATAAAAGGAAGAAAATGAGGGATTGAGAATGGTGGAGTATGTACTCGGATTATAATTTTATTAAAAAAGGTATGTTGAATGAATACTCCTAATCTTTATATATTTTTTTCTCACCTAACCTTAGAAAGAATGGCTTACAGCCGAGACTCAGTAGTTGAGGATTTTAAATATAATGTTGGATATGGGCGCCAATTGATAAGGAAATCGAGAGTGATGTTTTAATAAAAATACTGATCATAGATTACAAGAGATTAAGTGTTTCTCCTTGTCCAGAAACCCCGTCGTTTCTAAAGCCATGTGATTTCTTTGTTCTCCCCAACCATTGTGATATTCAGATGCATCCCCCTTTAATATATGTTTTACGAAACTAAGACCAGCCTAGGTTGTGCCACTGTTTGGAAACAGATCACATATCATATCTAATTTTCTAATAATCCTGTCAGTAGCCAGAACTTTACAGATGCTAATCATGCTTTACAGCCTCTATGGTGGTGTGAGGGAGGGGGGAGGCGAGTAGTATATCGTTTTTTATTTGCGAGCAGTGTTGATAGTGCACCTATTATTTTTAGCAGTGCTATTGGACAGCTTGGGACCATTTTTTGAAATTGCGCTAATTTTCCTATTATTGTTATTATTTTTATTGTTGATTTTTTTTATTGTGAAAATATTTAGGCAATATTTATAGGGAAATATTTCATTAGCTCGGGTGAGCAAACAGACAAATAATTTTGCCAAATCACGTTTTGTTTATGTAACAATAGACAAATACCAAAGAAATGCTTGCGTTTGTTGCGCATTATTTTAGCTCTGGTATTTTATTTTTTTTCAATGTAAAGTTTATGCCATGAATAGGTGAGGAACATTTTAGTAGGTGATTTTTTTGTTTTTTTTATTTTATTTTTTGATTTTTATGAAAATGTTAGCAAGAATCCAAAGATTACAATACAATCGGGGCTTGCAAAATTGTGTTGTTTGCCTTGTCTGTGATTGAATTTGCAATTTATTTGCATTTGGCAGCCAAATGAACCAAAATACGAAAAATAACCAGTTCCCGCAAAATCCTAAACCAAAAATGGGGGGTGGGGATGGATATATTCTAAATGTAAATATAAATGAAAAAAATGACAACAGATTAAATATGAATTTTTTATTCTTAATTTTTTTTATTTTACAAGTGTAATAAACAAAAAGGAATTTAGATTAATCAGAAGTTGTATAATTGACCAAAGAGCGAACTAAGTCCATACTTATCATATTCATAACCTTTGTTTTGATTGTGCTTTTTAGGAAATAATACAATTCAAATCCCCATAATCGAGCAAAAAAAGAAACAAATTACCATAAAGAGAAAGCTAAAATAGTAAACAAGTAGTAACGATGGAGTTAGAGCAAATGGAAACCGACAATGAACACACAGCAGCTGTAGAAGTAGGAAACTCAGAAATGGAGGGAATAATAGAGAACGGAATGGCGGTGGATGGGGCAGGAACAGATAGCATCCAGGGTGGCGACACGGCCGATTCAAAGTCAAGTGGCGCGGGAGATACAGTATATCCTATAGCGGTTTTGATGGATGAGCTGAAGCATGAAGATATGACGCTTAGGCTACACGCAATCCAAGGTTTAAAAACAATAGCTACAGCACTCGGGGAAACAAGGACACGGGATGAATTGATTCCCTTTTTGGATGGTAAAAAGCCAATATCAATTAATGCGCATTTTAAAATTTATAGAAGCTAAAACATGAAGTTTTCATTAAAATAGAGTCAATAGATGACGAGGATGAGATATTGTTAGCTTTGGCAAGGGAGCTGGGTGAGTTTTTACCGTATGTAGGAGGTCCAAGTTATGGATTCGTGCTTCTAAGACCACTAGAGAATCTGGCTGGGACTGAGGAAACAGTAGTGCGAGAAGAGGTAAGATATTCAAAAGGATGATTCTATTTGTACTGAGGGATCTTATTTCAGTAAATCAAGGGGAAAATAACAATTCAACAAAATAAATAAAACGGTTTTCTTTAGGCGGTCAAATCCATAAATGCAATAGCAGATGTCATGGATTCAGAGCAAATAGAAAAGTATTTGGTACCATGTATAGCAAGATTATCCGAAGGGGACTGGTTCACATGTCGTTCCAGTGCCACAGGTCTTTATGCGGCAGCATACGCAAAGGCGAAAGAGCAGACAAGAAGTGAGCTATTAGTGTAAGTAACTAGACTAACTACAGTAAGTAAAGATAGTATTATTAGAGAAGGTAAGCTAAAAAAAATGAATGAAATTATAGGGGGTTTGAATCACTATGTAAAGATGAAACGCCAATGACACGAAGATCAGCAGCGTCAGCACTAAAAGGACTTGTCAAAGTGATGGAGGCGGATGACATTATTAATCATCAGATCAAGAACTTAATATTTTTAGTAAACGATGGTCAGGACTCGGTTAGGCTGTTAACAGTTGAACCGCTTATAGCGATAGCAGAAAAACTTTCAGCAAGCCAAAACATGGAGCACTTGGCAGAAATATTAGATGATTTATGTTCAGATAAGTCATGGAGAGTCCGGTACATGCTTGGAGAGAAGGTAGTAAGTCTTTCGATGGCACTTAAAAACGATGAGCTGCGGGAGGCACTTAGCGAAGCAGCGTTGCAGCTGATGCAAGACCAGGAGGCAGAGGTTCGCGGTGCTATTTGCACGCAGCTCGAGGGTATTTCCGAGGCTATGCCGCGCGAAAAGATGGTGGAGAAGGTATTGCCATTGTTGAGGATTTTGCTCAATGATCCCTCACAACACGTTCGCGCAAACCTGGCCAAGAGTATCACTGGGTTGTGTGACAAGTTTGGCAAAGACGGCACTATTGAGCATCTGTTACCTTTATTCTTGATGATTTTGAAGGATACGTTCCCCGAAGTGCGCCTTAACATTATCTCGCAACTTGATCGTATTAACAAAGTCGTAGGCGTCGACTATCTTTCTCAATCACTTTTGCCGGCTATTGTCGAACTGGCCGAAGATAAGCAATGGCGCGTGCGACTTGCTATCATTGAATACGTTCCGCTCTTGGCTTCACAGCTGGGTATGCAGTTTTTTGACGAGCAGCTCAGTAATTTAACCATGTCGTGGCTAGGTGATCCTGTCTATTCGGTTCGCGATGCTGCCACTATCAACCTCAAGAAACTGACTCTTGTCTTTGGCGTTGACTGGGCAAGAAAATCAATCATCCCCAAAATCCTAGCCATGGCCAACCACCCAAACTACCTATACCGCATGACCACAATTTTTGCTATCACCACTCTGGCCCCCACCATCACTCCTGCTATAGTCAAAGATCTGATTCTTCCCGCAGTCGAGACTTTGGCCTCCGACCCTATCCCAAACATTCGTTTCAACGTCGCCAAGTCTATTGAAGCACTTGCTCCTGTTCTGTCTTCTGATCCTCAAACAAAAACCCTTGTCTCTGAACGGATTCTTCCATTGTTAAATAAGCTAACCACGGACTCTGATCAGGATGTCCGATACTTTGCTGTAAAGGCTGCCAAGGCCGTTTAACGTTTTTTTTTTCTTTTTCTCTGTTTTTCTTTCTTGTTTTTATTAAATATTCACTTCACTTATTTTGATCGGGTTTTCACAAATTTTATTGCTTATTATTGTCTTGTTTTATCTACTTGCTCTCAATATCAGTTCTTGCCTGTCCTCGGCTCGGATTTATTTGATTTTCTCATTCACTTTATTCGGTGTTATTGTGCCTTTGCCTCCTTATTCCCTTCCCTTCCCTCCCCTCCCCTTTCCTTTTCTTCTTATCCTTTTTTCGATCCACTGCAAGTACCAAGACGAAATGGCCAGTTCTGGTTTTTTCATTATGTCATAAATTTGTATATTTGTACTAGTGTTAGTGCTACAAACATAACCGCAAACACAACCCACAACTCTGCTTTTTTTATTTTATTTATTTATTTTCTATTACAAATTAAAAATTCCATAGCTACTCAATTAGTGTCAAATAAGCGGTTCTACACCCAAAATTCGTAATTCAAAAATGTAATAAATATTAGAAATCGAAAATAACCAGTTTTTTCTTGCTTTATCTACATCCAAGAGCGAAAATTTACCCTGTCTCAATCAATTATTTATAACACTAATACTATTTCTCCTATTTAAATAGCTTGCTTTAAATAAACTCGAGGCTAAAACCTTTGATAGAAACACGGGGCATACTTTATTTAGACAACGGGTCTAAAGGTTACTAGTAAAATCGAAATAAAAAGGCAACGATACTAAGCTACAACACAGTGATTTGAATCGTAAATATCCAAGCACAAATGGCGACCGATCAAAACTCCGAATTTCCAAACCCACAAAATACCCACGATGGTTCAAATCTCTCTACACAACAGCTACAAGAAAAACAACAAAAAAACCCAACAAACTATGTAGAAGCATTCAAATCTCAGACTCTTGACGAGTATAAACAATCCTTTTTTGTGCCCTGTTCCAGGATCGGATACATGTACGGGATTGGACTGGGTCTAAGCACCGGACTTCTGCGGTTCATCAAGGTTGGGAATTCTTTGAGCGCAGGAAATTACGCTGTAGGTGGATTTGTGCTTTTTAGCTTTGTTGCTCGAAAGGCTTGTATTTTCCAAAAGCAGCACTATCATGAAAAAGTCAAAAAATTCATTGAAACAGAGAATAAAAGGGGAAATCCTAACACAATTTCTAAAAATAATACTCAAAACCCCACCGGAGATACTCCTACCACTCCCACCACTGCTACCACTACCACAAATGATAAATCATAAACCAGCAGATGCTGCCGGTGTTAATACAAATGTTGAATGGCAACTCGATAATATATGTTTGTGGTATTTAACAGTATATTGAATTATATCACATTAAAATACGCTGCGCTGTGCTGTACTACGTTATGCTATATTATATTCCAGCCCTCCTCCTCATCATCATCCTCATCATCATAATCCTCCTCCTCCTCCTCCTCCTCCTCATCCTCATCATCCTCATAATCACCATACTTGTCATACTTTTTGTTGTCTTCACCTCTCTCTTTTTCTTCGTTTCCTTTGGTATTATTACGATCGCCATTCACCCTCGATTTAGATATATTTTTTAGACTTTTATATTTAGTATTATTTGCATTCTTTACTGTGTCATCAACTCTCTTGTTAATGTTAGTATCTATGCCATTACCACTACCAGTATTGTGACTTCTGTGACTATGTCCGTATACATCCCTCGTTTTTCTAAAGCATTCAGCGGCATGTATACCTCTGTTAAGTTTGGGTTTAGTTGTACTCTTGGTGTTGGATTTTGGTCCCTCACACTGATTATAGTATTTTCTAGAAGCATACAACCCGTTTATGCCCATTATTTTCTTGATTGTGCTTTTGTTACCTCCCTTCAAATTATGTATTTTGCAAAGCTCGTTTACTTTGTATATTGTTTGTTCCACGACACCATAGAAGTCTGGGTATAGTATGTATTTGGGAATAATTTCTTCTCTGCTGATAAAGTATTCTATTATTTCGCGCAGACTCCTCACCACATCCCAATACACGCCATGTTCCCCAGTGCTTTTACTAGCGATTCCACGCTCAAACTCATCAGAGCTATCAGTAACCTGGCTTGCTTCAATTTTTTGGTCAGTATTTCCTGAAACCGGAATTCTTTTCCCTACTCGATTTCCTATATATATCATATTCGATATCAGCATGGAATATCCTAAAATGAACCTCGCCAAGTTTCCATGCATCTTTTTTTCGTCTAGCCGGTTTTCTAAATACAAATCACCAAATGAGCCTAGGTATTTATCGGTATCTTCTTTTTGTCGCATACTTAGCATAGACATAGACTTAACCGTTTTGGTCTCTGCTCCGCTTTTTACATCGCAGTTCACCCTGTATATCGAGTTAATTTTGCTGTTTCCGTGTCCATCCAAATATAATATAAACGGAACTTCATCGGTCAGGTTCATATATTTTAATACCACTCTATAAACAACTACAAAATAGGACAGCACTGAATTAAATTCTTCACTCCCGCCACCACCTTCTATCACCCCTGTCTTGCTTTCGAAGCTGCTGCTACCACGGGAAAGTAAGCCGTGTTTGTTTTTGTTTTTTCTGAAGAGAGACTCAAGCTTTGGCTGTTTGATTCCAAATATCTCGTTTCGATTATCTATTCCAACAACATTACATGTTTCGATTAGTAGCATATCCTGTGCTTCTTTCAGCTCACTGCAAATATGGTCCAAGTCTGTGCGCTTTTCCTGGAGCCTTGCTCCAAGCACTTTGATTTCTTGTACGTCTTGATCAATTACGCTACTTATGTAGCTGTTTTGTTTTGCCTCCCTGTTCTCTTTTGTCATTTCCCCCAAGACCCTTCTGTAATCATGAATCTTTGACTTTTTGCTTATAATGTTATTTTCTAAGGGTTGAATTTTAGATTTGAGAATAGCAATTTTAGTTTCTAATATCTTTTTTTTATGGCTATAGCCAAACCGATTTCTGAGCCTTTCAGTTCTTTCTTGAATCGCTTTAATCATCCATTGCTGTAATTCGAGTCTATATTATTCGTATCGACAGTTTTATTTGCATTTTACTGTTGGATAAATTATTTTCCATACTCTTGAAAACTTCACGGCTATCATTTTTTTTGCACTTTCCCATCCACTATTTTATCCTCATTAAAAACTACGCAAATTGGATATAGTGAAAATATTGTTATCCTTACCTACCACCAAGGCATACCGCACAGTATCCTGCCTTTGAGCATTCCGCACAGGCCAAGCAATTAAATCCGTCTTTTTCGGTGGTGCTGGCCATTTCTATTACTTTTTGGCATAGAATTTAAAATGTTTTTATAAGGAAAATATTTATACACTTGTAAGCTTTTGTATATTGTTTATTCTCTCTAAATGTAATTAAGAACGAGCTGTTTCCCAAAAGCGCTAATATCAAATAGAAAAAGGAATGCAAAGATGAATTTATCCAAATTTCTTGGAGCAAATAGCCACCTGCGGTCACATGATGCAGGAAATGTGTTTGGTTTCCAAATTTACTTTACCCAAGCGTTGCAGGTTAACAAGTGATTAAATAACCAATAAACATTCAGTTTGCTAGTGTGGAATTCCTAGAGAAAACCTTTTACTTTTAATGTTAGGTGAATTTATTAAATAAATATCCCATAAAACTACAAAAAATAATCCTACAAAATATCTACCTAACCAATTCCCCTCCGTCGCTCTAGGGACTCCATACCCACCGGGCGTTGGTTCAAGGAGGTTGTTTCTGATCTAAGTCGTTCTAAGATTTGCATCCTCGTTCGACATATTCCGTCCAAAAATTGTGCCGTTACCAGCTCAACCAAAGACGGTGCTTCGGTTTCTCTCTTCTTAGCGGAGAGAGTCACCATTCTTTTTGACTCTCCTCCAAGGAGTCGTCCTACAAAAAAACTCCGCCATCCTTCACTACTCCCTCTCTTCCCACATCCTATAATTGACATATCTGGGATACGTTCCAGAGTTTTATACCTAACAACAGTCCAGTATCTACAGTCCAGTAACATGTGTTCAATGGTTTTTTTTTTTTTTTTTGGTAGAAAAAAAATTTATTTAGAAGATAAACAGTTCCTAAAAAAAATAAAAACAATCTATATTCTAAACTCATCCTATTCCCCTTCGACTCTCTAGAGTCTCCGTACCCGATGGGCATTGGTTCAAGGGGAGTGGGACTACACTAATATCTTTCAACA
>LSSK01000630.1:0-20000 GCA_001969505.1 Zancudomyces culisetae | reverse complement strand
AATAGATTGGGCCTTGTACCACTTGCCCACAAGACTCAATATTATTTTTTTTGACTATGTTGGATGTATTTTCCGGTAGTTTCTCTTGACTGTAGATTTAGGAAAGGGCAATCAATTATGTTTGAAACCTGAAACGCCAGCAAATGCAACAATTGTGGTGAGTAAGGGGGATGAGTGGAATGAGTGGGCTTGAAAATACTGTGGAATGTGTTGACGAGTGGAAATAATCAGTGAGATAAAATCAATGAACATCTACCAATAAAAAATGAGGAAAGTATCAAGATTATTCAATAAATTTGGGACAATTACAAACAAATCTAATTATTAGCGAATTTTTGGAGGTGACAATAAAACGGATTAATGCGTCATGAGCCTGGAAAAGAATAATCAAGATGCAACAACCTCCCTACGTTTTAGCACAAGCTTCAACAATTGGTAAATAATAGATTGAAGCAAATTTTTAAATGCACTGAATTACCTAGGTAGAACCATTTGCTGGAAAAAATCTAAACGGCCAAATATTTCTTCGCCCATTTTTTTTTACATAAATATCAAAAACTGGAAAATTCATGTTCATTATTGTTTTGTGGGGGGGGGGAGGGATGTTGGGAATTTGGTGTTAGGAGCTAGGTGTTAGGTGTTACTGGAGGAGTGGAGGAAAATCTTGTTTACCAGAGAAAATTCAAACAAAGGGGGAGTATTGGAGGTGAAAGGTTTATATGTGTGATAGAGAAAAAATTAGCAAGAAAAACACCACTATTACTAAGAGCCTTGGTTTTCTTTTTAGATAAAATTTAAAATTGTCCTTATATAAACCGAAAAGATTTTCCACTTTTAAAATAAACAATTTTACAGGATATATTTACTATAGTAAAAATAAACAAGTTGAGGCGAAAAAAGAAAAAAAATCAAAATGATTAGCAGATATACCAGTGACATTAACATTATCAACTACAACAACTCCAACTATGAAGATGAGGGAGGTGATAATAGTTTAAGTAGTTTAAGTAGTAGTAGTAGTAGAAGCGGCAGTGTTGTGAATGACATGATTGCACTGGGAACCTTCAACATAAAACGCAGCGAGGAAAAAGATGTGGAAATGAACGACGCACAGTATATCAGTGAGCAATTCTGCGAGAGCTTGCTTGAAGAAAGTGAAGATGGAGCAAGCAGTGAGGAAACGTTGTATGAAGAGATCGATATTGCGAGCCGGGTAGCCGAGTGTTGTATATACAAGACATGGAGCAGTCCCAGCGAAAAGTATTACTATACGACGGGCAAGAAATACGGATGGTGTTCCTGATGTAACCAACAGGGGGAGAGGAACAGTAAGGCGGGAAGGCTACCGACGCGAAGAAATGAACGGGGTAGAACCTGGGTGGAGAAGGCAGCAGGATGATGAAGACAGCGCAGAGAGCAGCGAAGAAGAAATGAGAGACAGGCGAATGAGCGCTGTAGAAGCATACTGGAACAGAAAGGGGATGGTAAGAGGAAGGATAGGGGGAGGCAGGGCGGGTAATGGGCACCGCGTGAGAGGTACGGGTCTTGCGACGAAACAGCAGATGGATGCAGCACTCCAACGACAAGAGCTTTGCAAGGCCAACGAGCGGTGCTACCAAGTGTTTCCAAATGGAATATTTGGAAGAAACACAGTTGTGAAGGAAGACAGTGCACGTTTAGGTGCCGTCGATGCGGCTATCAGGTTCACCTTCAAGGATAACAACAACAACAACCCAGCCCTGACATGGAAGGGTATTATGGTGGAGGGAGTGCTGATTCTCACAGATATCCAGGAACAAAAAGTGAAGAAGTTGCGGGATGGAGAATTTAGTAATAATGTGCTACGGGTGATAGAGTTTGCTGAAGAGACATTGCAATGTGACAGCGTGGTGGTAGCTATATCTGTACGGGAGGAACAGGATGGGGAAAGGGGCAGCGGAGCTGGAAAAGCAGGAATGATGGGTAGAGCATTTAGATACATGGGGTTTGAGATGGTATCTAAGAGAGTATATGATTATTCAAAGGAATTTATGTTGATGGGGTATAGCATCTAATAAATTCCCTACAATAAAGTGTTTTTATTTTTTTTACTTTAAATTTTGGTTTTATGTTTTATATTATTTATTAATATATTGATTTCTTTTTTTTGAAAATAAAGCAAACTGACTTTGCATGGTTTATTGATTTATATTACTTGTGAACAATATGAAGTATAAAAGAGAGAGAAAAGGAAAAATAAATGGTAGGGGGGGGGGGAGGCTAAAATCAAGGAGTATAAGCCAAGATAGGTTGTAGGTTCTTTTCAACAGTAGAAACAGGCAAATTAGCTCTAGCAGCGTAGTCTTCGACTTGGTCCTTGCAGATCTTGCCAGAACTAAAGTATTTGGAGCGAGGGTTGGCAAAGACAAGAGCCGAGATTGAGTTTGGAGGGTTCAGCATGTATGACTGATCACCAGCAAAGGATAGGTATTGGTCGATTTCTGGGTGGGCATCAGTGGCAAGTTTCCAGAGTTTGGTGATTTCCGAATGATCAGGTTGAGTTGGGTATCCGATGGCGGGGCGAATACCTTCGTATTTACAAGCAAATAGAGCATTTACATCAACAGTGGTATTGGCATTGGTATTGGTATTGGAATTGGCAGTGGTAGCAAACTTGGTACTATCTTCATAGCCCCAGTATTGTTGGCGGATTTCCAAGTGTACACGTTCAGCCATGGCTTCAACCAATCGATCAGCCAGAGTTTTGATCAGCAGGGAAGTATAATCATCGTGTTTGTTGTCCTTGTAATCATCGGCCAGTTCCAAAATATTCTTTCCAGAAGTCAACAGCATGGTTCCTACATAGTCAGTATGGGTGCTGGAGATAAAATCGCTGATACAATGGTTGTGGCTACGTGAAGAACTACCACTACCACTACCAGATACATCGTCATAATCTTGGTCTTGGTCTTGGTCTTGGTCTTGGTCTTGTTGCTGTTCTTGTTGTTGGCGAATACCCAAGAACCTTGTTAGTTCAACACCATGGTCATCATTATTTGTACTATCATTGGCTGGTGCATATACAACAATGTCGTCATTATCGGTACTCTTTGCAGGGTATATTCCCAACAAGACAGTTCCAAAGTATCGCTCCTTGTCCTTGAAAATCACATCTTTGAGGATTCTGTTTGCATCGTCGAATAGCTTCTTGGCCTCCGCACCAATCTTTGGATCATTGAAGAGCTTTGGATAACCCTTATGAGGATAGCGACTGTGTAGCTGCCAAATCTTGAAAAATGGATTCCAGTCAATATACTCATAAACTGACTCCAAATCGTATTGGCGGATAAATTTGGTTCCCAAAAGGTTGGGACGTCTAATACTACCTGCTGGGTTTCCAGCGAAAAGGTTAGTGGGTTTGTTTTGTCTGGCTCCATCCAATGTCAGGAACTTGATGTTCTTCATATCCTCATAGTGTTCAAGTCGGATTTCCGTGTACTCTTCCTTGAGATCACTGATGTATTCATTCATATTCTGACCTTCACCATCATCAGAAGCAGCCAACAAGCTGGAAAGGGCAACTACACTTCGCGATGCATCCAAAACATGCATTACCACACCAGATTTGCCATACTTGGGCTCGATCTTGACGGCTGTGTGTGTCTTGGATGTGGTTGCACCACCAATAAGAACCGGAATCTTTTTGCCATCCTTGAACCTACCCGGGTTGTTCAAATACTCCTTGTTGAGCATTTCGACCACATGCACCATCTCGTCCAACGATGGTGTAATCAATCCTGAAAGCCCTACTGCATCGGCCTTCTCACGGATACACGCTTCTATGATTTTCTCAGCAGTAACCATAACGCCCAAATCGACCACGCGGTAGTTGTTGCAGCCGAGTACTACGCCAACAATGTTCTTTCCAATATCGTGGACATCGCCCTTAACTGTTGCCAACACTATTGTGCCATTGTTTTTAGCTTCCGTGGTTGTCGACTGTGTTCCGTATAGGAATGGTTCCAAATACGCAACTGCTGTTTTCATCACACGAGCTGATTTAATAACTTGTGGTAAAAACATTTTGCCGCTGCCAAACCGGTCTCCCACAACCTTCATTCCATCCATCAATGGGCCCTCAATAATATCCAGACACCTTGGATACAGCTCTGTGTTTAACCTTGCTTCTTCAACATCCTGAGTAATATGTGTTGTGATACCATTGATTATTGCGTGAATCAATTTATCGCTGACTGTCTTGCTACTATCTCTCCATTCTTGCCCTGATGCTACTTTTCCACCTGCCCCACCTTCGGATGTGGATTGTGCCATCTTTTGTGCATATTCCAGCATTAATTCAGTAATGTTTGTGCTGTTGTTCTCGTTCTTGGCCACTTTCAATGACGAAAGCGGCTTGTTCAATACCGCAGCCTCACAAATCTCCAGCAATTCCTTGTCAATAGAATCGTATGGAATCAATGCACCTGCATTCACTATTCCCATATCCATACCTGCATTGATGGCATGATACAAAAAGACACTGTGCATTGCCTGTCGGAGTAATTCTTTGCCTCCTCTAAACGAAAATGACAGATTTGAAACTCCTCCACTGACTTTGGCGCCTGGCAATTCCTGCTTGATTCTCTTCACAGCTTCGATAAATTCCACGGCATAATTGTCGTGTTCTTCCATTCCTGTACAAATCGTTAGGATATTTGGATCAAATATGATGTCTTGTGGATTGAATCCGACTTGCTCACCTACCAACAGATCATAGGATCGCTTGCAAATCTCAAACTTTCTGTCTTTATCCACTGCCTGTCCTGTCTCATCAAATGCCATCACCACCACTGCTGCTCCGTAGCGCTTGATCAATTTGGCCCGCTCTACAAACTCTGCCTCTCCTTCTTTCAAACTGATACTGTTTACTATACTCTTGCCTTGTATACATTTCAATCCTGCCATTATCACTTCAAATTTCGACGAATCGACCATAATTGGCACCTTGGTTACTTCTGGCTCGGTGGCTATCAGATTCAGAAATTCTGTCATCGCTGCTACCCCGTCCAACATTCCTTCGTCCATATTTATATCTAGCACCATTGCTCCCTCTTCTACTTGCTTTTTGGCTATTTCCATCGCTATGTCATACTCGCCGCGCAAAATATGTCGCGCAAACTTTCTTGATCCTGCTACATTACATCGTTCTCCAATGTTAATAAAGTTTGACTCCTTGGTGTACTTGTACCCTTCCAACCCACTCAATCTCATCACCGACTTTTTAGCCTTGTCGGCATCATTTCCTCCTGCTGTGGTTTGGCATTTCCTTGGCTTGTATTTTTTCAACACCTCATACATCGCCTTGATATGTGCTGGCGTTGTTCCACAACATCCTCCAACTATGTTCAACAACCCTTCCTTGGCAAACTCCTCCATATTCTCCGCCATTTTCTCTGGGCTTTCGTCGTATTCTCCAAATGCATTTGGCAATCCTGCGTTTGGATAACATATGGTATACGCAAAGTCTCCTGTCTCACCATCAATCTCCTTGGCAATGTTTGCCATAAATGGCTTCATCAGCTCTGCACCCAATGCACAGTTCAACCCTACAGCAAATGGTTTGGCATGTATAATTGAGGTCACAAATGCCTCTCCGGTTTGACCTGATAGTGTTCTTCCACTCTGATCCACAATTGTTCCCGAAATAAACACCGGAACTCTAAATCCCTTCTTCTCGAATACCTCCTCTATCGCCACAATTGCTACCTTGGAGTTCAACGTATCAAAAATTGTCTCTATCAACAATCCATCAACACCACCGTCCAACAGCCCCTCAACCTGCTCTTGATACGCCTTTCGCATCTCATCAAATGTCGTATTACGAAAACTGGGCTTCTCCACACTCGGTGAAATCGAAAGCGTCCTGTTAGTTGGGCCGATAGAACCCAATGCAAACCTTGGCCGCTCTGGCGTACGCTGATTCATAATCTCGCACGCTTGTCTGGCTACCTTTGCTGCCTCTACGTTGAGTTCATATACATACTCTTCCAACCCATAGTCAGCTTGGGCGATCCTTGTTGACGAAAACGAATTTGTTTCTATAAAATCAGCGCCTGCCTCCAAATATCGCAAATGTATTTCCACGATCTCCTTAGGTTTGGTAATGACCAGCATATCATTGTTGCCCTTCAAGCTCATTGAATGATCCTTAAACCTCTCTCCTCTAAAATCCTCCTCTGTGAATTTGTACTGCTGGATTTGCGTCCCCATTCCTCCATCCAGAATCATTATTCTTTCTTTCATCGCATTTTCTATAAATTTCGCCACCTCCTGCTTGTTATTGTAGTCCAACATTGTTATTTTCTGTATTTCCTGTCTTTTTCGCTGGTTTATCTTGTATTGGTATTTCTTTATGAGTTTGTTGTTTTCGGTGGTGGAAAGGTCCTGTATTATATACAAGTTGAGGCTTAATTATTGGTATCCCTAAATTCCAGTATTGGTTGGATTTGGGATTAGAAAAAATTTTATTTTTATATATATATTTTTTTGTAAGATTCACCATGATTTCTGCCAGTTTCTGTTGGTACGATTTCGTTCTTGACGGATTATCCCCCTCCCTTTTCACGTTTTTGCAAAAAAAAGTGGGATTGGTACTGTTACCTAATACCAAATTCCAACCAAAAACCTTTTGAATGACTCCCACTTCAATAGCTATAATAACTTGGCTAACCATTTAATATTCTCAATAACAAGCTGTATCCTTCTTTAGCAGTTATTGTGTAAAATACTGTTATTGCACTAAATATACACATTAGCACAAGTGCAAGTATTTATATCGGTTCCAATATCATCCATAGTGACAACCTGGATGTTCTGTGTAAACTGCCTGTTAAAAAAATAATACACCTCTTCTGTTAGGTGGGGAGCATTTGTCATCATCAAACATAAACATATAAAACGAATAAACGCGAAAACAGAAAGCAAAAATCAAAAACGTACATGAACATGAACATGAGTAACAATTAATAGCAATTTTATAAACTATAACAATAGTTCTACACGCCCAGTAATATAAATCTAATACATGTCAGTGTTACAAACATATTCTGCGCCCTCCACCCCGTTTGCTTCCGTCCACTTTTCCTGCCATATGCAATGAAACTCAATAAATGTACTGTTTGATCCTTTCTTTGTAACGACTAAAGTCCTCGCTAATGTCTAAATACATTGCATCGATCTGCTGTAAATATTTCTCTGTCTCTTCAACCTCCTTCTCTAATGCCTTGTTCTGTTCCTTGTACCTCTGCTCCAATTCGATCAAAGGTCCAAAATCATCTCGAAACACACCCATCTTTTCCTCGTGTTCGGTCTTTTCTTCTCCTTGTATGCTACCTGTGATCTCTATGGCCTCAGCAGGGATCTCGGTATTTATCAAGTCTTTAATCTTCTTGACCTGATTGCTAATAGATAAAAACGCCACTTTGCGAATCTCATCAAGCTGTGCATTTTCGCCACCCAACTCATTCCTTTGTGTTACTGGGTACCGCGGATTTATTTCTTCCATGTTGGCGTGTTTGTGGATCGCATCCAGACTCGAGACAAACATCATTGCCAATTCCTCGACACCCTCTTGCAGTTGTGTTAGTCCATCCATCTCTTTTTTTTTCTGCAAACCCTTTTATACCAAATTCTTTTTGTTCTGCCTCGTTTTTTTCCGCTTATTATCTTTATGTGCTTTTCTATAATATACACAGCTATTTAAAGGTTGTGTTAGTTATATAATAGCTGGAACCTGAAATGAGAATTATAAGCATTCACAAACATTATTTTTGTTGATTTAGTCGTCCAGCACTTAAATCTTGGTTGTGCCATGGTGCTAGAGCTACAGAATCTTTGATAGTAAACAAGAATTCCTTACATTAAATATTTACAATGATCATTTCGGCTTTTATATTAATTTTTGTTGTAAGCTAGTATATTACATTTTTTCAACATTTATTTTTGTTTGTGAAATAACCAAAAAATAGTGAGCATAAATAATTTTGCCCGACTCTAATAAATAAAATATTGGTGCAAACTGGCTTTGCTTGTGACATTTCCCGACTTTAATTTTGCTGAAATGGCTCTGATCTAGAACAAAGTCGGAAAACCTCTATTGAACTTGTTGGTAGAGCCGTGCATATATAAATACATGTATCTAAACGGAACGTAGTATACCACCAATCGTTGAAACAGAGAAAACATTTTTCAAGTTTCGGACAATAATAATACAGGTATATGAACAAACTTGATGTTTTTTGCGCAACTTTGCAAATCCATTGTTTAATTGTTTTTGTTTTCATCTATGAGCCGAACCATTCATACATGAAGTTTGGAGGTAAAAGAACAAAGATGAGCTGTGCATTCTATGGATTATTTACTCAATAAAAACTGCTTTTAGGAAAAGCAGCTCAAACGAGATCATTTTATGAGACATGGGAGTACGAATAAACCCCTCAGCAAATTATCAGTTTTAGAGCGCTTTTATACCGCGTTCGAAATTGAGAAAACGGTTTGACTGGCTCACGTGCCCTGTGATTAACACAAACCATAATTACCTCAAAACCATGGAAATAGAAATCCCACCTGACTTTATGCAAAGATATCCACTCCCCTTAGCTATCGCTGTGACATTTAGTGATAATACATATAACCAAAATCCGAATTCATTGTCACATCCTCCCCCCCCCTCCATCTGTCTCCAAAACCGGTGTATATAACGTACTATCAAAACAAAAGATGAAACAACATTCAAAGTGGATGTTGCCTGAGTGGTGGGGGGTTATAGTGGGAAAAAAAATTTTTTTTTCAATACAATCGTTTTTGTTTGTTACAATAATCCTTTGGTTGGTCGTGATTAGCAATGACAAATTGCAGTAAAAGTAACAAGAGTGACTCTAAACTAGACAAGGAAAACTTACATAAGTTAAATTGTAATCTAAATAAAATTTTTGTTATTGAAGAATCTCAAGCCACTGCCAAATATAAAAACTCTAAACCATTACTTCCTCCCTTTCCTGATTCTGTTCTACTTGTCTGTTTTCAATAAAGATAAATAATATAGACTTTAATACACTAATAATATTGTATCTACAGAGATATCTACTCTGAGATATTCATAATAAGAAAAAGCCGCCGTAACTCAAAAACATATACATAAACGAAAACACAATTAGAACCTAATACCTGAAACTGTAACAAAATGGACTCTGAAAACGTACCGGTGTTGCGTAGTGCCCACCCTGAGCAAAGCTATGGCTCAATAGAAGGTATAAATTCATAATATTTATTCAAGAAAACCAATGCAACCAGTATCTGCGCCATTGTTTTTTATCTCGTATGGCTTTCTTTGGACCTGTCACAAAGATAACGCAAAAAAAGCATATTTGTAGTTGTATCAGTATTTGGATACAGATACATAAAAAAAAGTGTTTTAAAATTGACCAAAACCGATTTATAACTAGGTTCAAGTAGCAGTTCTCATGATACTACACAACATTCTGCTTCAAATATGGAGACATTGTACTCGATAATGTAAGTGTATCTATTGAAGCACTTTTCCCCCCTGCTGTTACTATCTGTATCAGTTTTCTCTAGAAAATGATATCTAATGTAACACTAGCTTTACTTGATTGCGTTGAATAAACCTGTAGGACTATAATAATGGGTACTGGTGTGTTGCAATTGTCGTATTCATTGAAACAAGGAGGATGGATAGGTCTTTTATACATAATATTTGCAGGGTTTATTGCAAACTACAGTGGAGATTTGATTGTTAGATGCTTGTATCTAAACGATGGAAGGAGGCTGAACAACATTTCGGAAATTGGCCACGAAGTGTTTGGAAAAAAAGGAGAATACGTCATAAGGGCATTCAAGTCTATAACTCTGTTTGGCGCATCTTCAGTGTTTATTTTATTGGCAGGAATAAACATGAATCAGTTGGCGATTCATCTACTCGGTATGGAATCGCACAGAGTGGTATGGATATTCGTATCCGCCTTGGTGGTACTGATACCATTAATGTTGTTTAAGGAAGTAACTGAATCACCATTTTTGAGTATATATGGAACATTTACCACAGTGCTGGTAATAATTATAATAGTTACACTCAGTCTCGTGAAAATGTTGAGGGATCCGGACTTTATAATGCCTAGAACTACATCTATAAAGCTCTCAGGGCTCCCCTCATCACTTTCATCAATCTGTTTTGCCTTTGGTGGAAATATTGTATGGCCGGATGTGGAAAGGGGAATGAAAAAACGCAAAAGTTTCCCAAAGGTGCTCTCCTTAGCTAATTTACTCGTGGCGATTATGTATCTGGCTATGGCAGCAGCGGGATATGCGCTATTTGGCGATGAAAATGTTCAATCACCCATCACTATTTCTTTTGGAAAGAATCTGTATGTGGACATTGCCAACTTTTTTATGGCGGCACATGTTTTGCTAGCCGCACCAATGCTAATAATATCAGTGACAAACGAGCTCGAGTCATGTACAGACCCCAAACATTTTGGAGCAGCAAGATGGACCATGTTTCATACACGAATTCTCCGCTTTATCTTTATAGCCCTTTCGGTAGAGTTGGTCGTTTTCTTGCCCTTCTTCGAGCACCTGGTCAGTTTGTTGGGTTCTGTAGGTTCGGCGGCCTTAATTTTCATCATTCCAGTCGTCCTATACATGAAAATGTACGAGACCCGTGTCAAATTCACCACTTCTGACTATGTCAAATTTTATGGAACTATTGCGATCGGGCTCTTGTGTTTGATAGTCGGTTCGTATAGTACTGGCCTTGAGCTGTGGGAAAAACTTCGAAATCCTTGATTTTATTTTCCTTGCCATTTAATGCGCAGTTCCCTCCCCCAGGTTTTTCGATGTAATAACCAGTTGATAGACTAAAGTTTTACCTTATCATAAGCACTCTGGTCCAAATTTTGATATTAGACCGGGTAATAAAGCAGAAAGTTAATGTTTTAAATCTCAGAGTTATTATTTAAGCATTAAAGGTAGAGGGAATCGCTGTTTTTTTGCATAATCTATTCCACATGAGACTACGATCTATAACAGATAACCGATAGTACTAAAAAAAAATACACAAAAACCGTAGTGAAAAAAAAACCCAAATGAAGTTTCAGATTGACTTTTTCTGGTGACAGAGCAGGTACGTATGAATGAATATATTGTGAGTGTATATCAATCTTCAAAGTCAGAACTATCGAGGACCTTTCTATGCTTTTTTTCTTTCACCTTGGTGTCTGAATCCTCGTTGTCATTTGATAAAGCTGCGCTATACCACTCCTAATTATAGTTAATTATCAAACACATGTCAGTTTGGGATTTTGCCTTTGGTTGCAACAACAGTTCTAGTATGTACTCTATATTTTTAGGACTTTCAATTATTGAATATCTTACATTTCCTGTCTTCCGTTTTGGTCTTTTGCTTGTATTTTTTGTATTTATGATATTACTCGGATCAATATCTAGCGTCAATATGAATTTACCATGTTGTTATAAATATCTTTGACCCTACACCAAGTTGATAAGCTACAAATACACCACCCCCACCCCCTCCAAAATAAAAAAATCAAACAAAGCATGTTACCCTGTAATTCTCGCTGTAGCTCTAGTTTGGCCTTTATTTGTGCACATTTGGCTAGTGATGGTCGACCTTCGATACCATTGAATTTTAACAATTCTCGTAAATAGTCTGCCTGTTGTTTTTTGCTCTTTTCAGCCATCGCTTTTGACCTTTTAAAAAAAAGTAGATCATAATGAGTTTAACAAGATGTTCCGATCCTACTAAATAATAAGCCTTACGTACCAGTTTACTCTTATCCCGCACTTATTTACATATGATTTCAGTGTTCTGATGGTCTTTTCCCACTATAAAAGTAAGTCGTGATATTAACCACCATAATTGCACGAACAGAATATAAATACTTTATCCGTTTGACTTTCCAATCCTCCTAAAAGAGATGAACAAATGTTACCTTATCACCACTCCCGCTTTCAGCTTTATCAGTAGACTTTTGATTGCCTTTTTTCTCTCGTTTCCGCTCTAATTTTATAAAAGTTGATAGTTTTTTCGTGTATCAGGTGGAGAGAATGAGAAAGACTTAATAAAATATGTCTGATTGGTCCATTCCTGACCACACGAGCTTTAACAATTCAAAAAACAGCGATTTGTATTTTGATATATTAGTCGAATTTTGTTATTACCTTTGGAAGGTGTAAAATGCTCGTCTTCGCTGTCGACAACATTGGTTCGTACAACTCGGTCACTTTTTTTCTTTTGTACTTTTGCTTTACCTGTTCTGCCATGTGTGTGCTTGCCTTGTTCCTCCTCTTGCTCCTCCTCCTCTTGCTCCTCCTCCTCTTGCTTCTCCTCCTCTTCTTCCTGTTCCTCCTCTTCTTCTTCTTCGTTCTCTTCCGCACCCGCACCCTCACCCTCACTTTCACTTGCTACATTTTCGTTTTCTTTGGCCGTTGGATCCTCTTTTGACTCGAGTTCAGCCTTTAGTTATTAATATTGTAAAGTGTTATTTTATTTATCTTTTATTTACCGAATCGAGTTAAACTGTCAAAGTACACGAAATTGGTGGATACACTTACCAAGACCCGATCAACCAGATCCTCTATTTTTTGCTTTATGTCTGCAGTACTAAGCTCTTTATATTCTAATCCCAACTTTTCCTCCGCCTGTCTCAGTATTTTTTTAATTGAAAGCGTGCTACAAGTGAAATATCATTGTTTTGATTATTTTCCCTTGTTACTTTTTCAACACGCTTGCTTCTTTATAACGGTTTAAATTGCAAAAAATATATAAAAAAGTGAATAAAATAATACCTTAAATCTCCATTTACTATTATCTCACGACACACCTTCTCGATCTCTTCAAATTCCATTTTCCGTTGATTCTACCACTGTGTCTGTACGTTAACTATATTTACTGTTTTTTTTGTTTGTTTGAATGCTGCTAGTGATCATTTTTTGGGTGCGAAAATGGTAAAGCAAAAACAATAACAAAAAACAAAAACAAATCGCGTTTTTTTTCCTGTCTGCTTTCTAATTAGCTCTAACGCCAAAACTTTCAGTTTTTGCCGATTTGAAAAATCAGAAAATCAAACTAAACAGGTGCGCACGTTGTCTGCGTTTTTTTTGGGGCAAACAACGTACCTGCCTTTGAGGAGCTTGCACAAATACTAACAAACTTTAGAGAAGAGGTTGTTCACTTTTATTTCAACACTGATTTTGTTCCCTCTTAACTTTATCAAAGATTGCGTATTGCGGGTTGTGCAGTGTGAAGAATTGTTGCTCAATTGTTACATTTCCTACATCATCAAGAACACTAAATCTTGGTTAACCGAGGCAGTCAAGTTGATTTAACTGGTTATATTTTAAATTGATTCATTTAAAAGTCAGTTATTGTAATGTTTGTAAAAGAAATAACCGATTTAGTGGAAAAGTTAATGCATTGAAAATAAAAAATGGATAGGTAAGCCAACAAATAGTTTCAAGGACAACTATGATGATTTTTTATACTAATTCTGTGCTATTTTTTGTATATTAAACACGTATTTGCAAAACCAAGCCATGTACTATTTTGAAATAAGTGGAATATATGTACTTCGATTATTGTACATATACATTTCTGAATAGAACACGTTTTCCTCAAGATACATGAAAATTAACGAAAACCCTTCATTTGTAACCTTTAACCGTTTTTCTGTTTCTTGTCCCTTAATTTAAAATAGATACATACGCTTTCTATTGATAGAAATCGCCGATGAGTTTCCGGTTTATAAAAGCATGGAATTCTATTTTTAAACATTTTGGATTTATACAAAAATAAACACATTGAAGAGCGGGTTCTAGGGGTTTAAAAATAAAGGCGTTTGTCATCAAATAACGTGAATTGTAATATGTTGGCTATTTCTAAAGGGTAGTGGTTGCATATAGCTTTAGCTTTCCCTTTATATTTTTATTGAAAGAGATAATAATACACACCTCGTGTTCACGATATTTTTTGACTGCAAAAAAACAATTGTAAAAAACAAAGATATACTAACATGCACTAAACTCTCTACAGGCTGAAATAAACTTTGATGTCTAGAATGAATATAACGATCAATCCTAGTTTTATTCTATATTAATTTAGACTAAAGAGGGTGAGGGAAGATTGATAGTGTCGCTAGAAATACACCATCAAGGCTAAGTACGTTTTCCCATCATCAGTAATAAAACATGTTGTGTATTTATCCTATAGTTTTTCTTTAAATATAATCCTTGTAAAATGTCTAATGATAACATATGGATGTATTCGTGTAAGTAAAAAAACCTTACCGAGGCCAATCATACTCTTCTACAGTTAATTTGAAAATGTTCTTAAAATAGATAAATTCGGTATTATATAAGGAACCTTTTCGGAAGCTGCCGTACTGGTAGAAGTGAATTACCGATGCTAGATGGGGTTTTTACTAATCAATATCAAATATGTACTCAACCTATGGTTCTTAAAATAGAATGCCCTTATCATTACATAATGATTTGAGCATACATAGTTTGAACTGGACAATTTATATAGTTGTCAGTTGCTCAAGATATTATCGCTCCAAATGAATGGCAACAATTAATTAAAAATTACATAAATCGGTGATTAACACAATATCGCGTTTTCTAATTCACTAACTTCGGACACCTCGCTAGTCCAATAGGATATGCAAAGCCGAAAGAAAATTAAAAAAAAATAGAAAACTGTCTTTAGTGAATTGCACTTTCTTTGTGGTAGAGCCTGAGGAAGTACTAAGGCTAGTAGACAGTAGCGAAAGATCTAGAAAAGTGTATCCACATGTGTTTTCAGCGTTATCCAGAAATTGCAATGTTTAATAAGGTGTACAGATGTGTTACTTTTTACGGGATCATTGGTGATGGTTGGTTTAGAGTTGTTTCTCCTATTCATTTCATTTCCCTTTTCTATTTACGCTGACAATGCGTTTTTTGAAACAAATATATAATTGTAACACAATAGGACCACAACTATTCGTTTTATGTATACCAGTAACTGATGGAGTGAAGAAAAGACAGTATAGGGTATCAATCTTTAAATAGGTTTGTTATTACGTTTTTGAAGCACTTTGTTAATGAATTTCTTTGCACAAAGAAATAATAAAAAATCAAAAAAAAAAGAGTATCGGAATGAAGTTGATCAAAACCATTGTGCTGTTATTGCATTAGACTTGTATGGACTGATTTGAATTGTACAAGGGTTTGATATTTTGGGGGGTCAAGATTCCTTTGTTTATATAATGAAAATTTTTATAGAAATGAAGGTCCGAGTAGTACAATCAAGAAAGGCTTATTTTGAGAAAACCACCATAATAGTTTTTGTATTATTTTGTTTATTAGCAGTGCAATTTGCATCTGATTATTTATCCTTATTAATAGCTAGGTTTTATGATACAAAAATTATAAAACATTAAAATGCTGAGGAAATTCAGAGATTAATAATTACCGGGAATATAAAAATAAAAGCAAAAAATATAAATATACATAAAAGAATTATGCCTTATAAAGAGATGGAAATAAACTTGTAAATACATAAAGCTGTTCAATAATAACCCGAAAAAAAAAAGATTAATAAATAGTGGTATTACACTTGGAATAGAGTACCCCCATTCACACAACAGATATAATATTATAGAATCTCACCAATCCTTCAAGCAATAACTGATTTCTGTGGAACAACAATACAATGTCGCAGTATATGAACGAGTGTATTGAGAGCAGGGGTGAGATGGACGTTGAAAATCACGGTATAGAGGCTCTTAGAGAGCAGCTGATCAAACATCAAGAAAATGGACAGGTGCGTCAAGCAATGGGGGAGCATGACGAGAAAAGCAGGAGTGCCGAAATAGCCAGGAGAATGCAAAAGAAGTTGCAAATGTTTAATTTAGGGCGAGACTATTTAAAATTAAACATAATCGGCGAAGGAGCGTACGGAACAGTATGGTAAGAGAATGCAGTATAAATGTAGAGCTGGAGATGGAGATAGAGGTAGAGGCTGAGGATTGAGGTGGGACAAGTAAACATGTGTTTACAAAACCGTTGAAAAAAAATATAACGTGTTTGAAAACAACATATTTAACAGAACAATAATACCACTTTATGTTTTTAGTTCTGCTGTACATTTACCATCAAAACAAAAAGTAGCTGTGAAAAAGATACAACCATTTGACCACCCCGTGCTGTGTTTAAGGACCTTACGTGAAATAAAGCTGCTAAAGTTTTTTAATCACGAAAATGTAAGATTCAAGCTTTATCTTAACGAGATAGTGACAAAAAAAATGCGACATATAACATCCCCTGCAATGAATAATTGTAACAACAACTGAGTTGATAAATACGAGTAGATTATTTCAATATTCGATGCGATTGTGCCTGATGATTTCCAGAGTTTTAATGAAGTGTGAGTACTCGCTTAAGCTACCAAGCCTTTTTCATTGTTATAGATGGATATGTGTGCTGTTACTTAACTATCAAATAATGTAAATAGATATCTGGTTCAAGAATTGATGGAGACGGATTTGTTTAGAGTTATAAGGACGCAGCAGCTTAGTGATGATCATATCCAATATTTCACATATCAAACACTACGAGCACTAAAGTATATACATTCAGCAAACGTTCTCCATAGAGATTTGAAGCCAAGTAACCTGTTACTGAATTCAAACTGTGATTTAAAAGTATGTGATTTTGGGTTGGCGAGAGGAGTAAACGTAGAAGTACAGGGCGGTGATGGAGCTGGGCTCATGACAGAGTATGTAGCTACAAGATGGTATAGAGCACCCGAAATCATGTTGTCATATAAGGAGTATTCTAAGGCAGTTGATATATGGTCGGTTGGATGCATTATGGCAGAAATGATTAATGGTGTTCCGCTATTTCCGGGGAGAGATTGTAAGTATATCGTTTCAAAGTATTTGGTTATTATTATCAACGCAAAAAAAAAAGTGATGTATAAACTTGTACTTGTGAGTTCATAAAGAAATTGTAGTTAAAAAAAAAGTATAATATGAAAAATATAGATCAACACCAGCTTTCGCTAATTCTACAAGTTATTGGAACACCCTCATCAGATGATTACCTGGGAATAAAAAGCAAAAGGGTAAATGTGATTAATATTGTATTTGAATATTAGTATACGTTTAGATAGATTTATTTTAATGACGATACTAACGCTAATGCCAATTTACATGAGTATAGGCAAGAGAATACGTTAGAAGTTTGCCATTTACAAAAAAAGTGGATTTTTCACGCATGTTTCCAGAGGCAAATCCGTTGGGTAAGTTTATATTTAGCAATATACAAGGATTCACAAGTGTAAAAAAAGGTTTGTTTCAACAAACTAAAAGTAATGGGTGATTTTTACTCTAACTACCAAATATAGCTATTGATTTGATGGAGAAGATGCTTACTTTTAATCCAAACTCACGAATCTCCGCGAGCGAGGCACTGAAGCATCCGTATTTAGAACAGGTTTGTACTTTTTATTAATTTAGCTAATAGCTGGTGCTATGTGTTTTGATCATGTTGTGTGAAAAGGTTACTTTAATATATGTTTGGCCAAATAGTATTACGATCCTGAAGATGAGCCTGAGGCACCCCCAATATACCCGCACTTTTTTGATTTTGATAACTATAAAGATCAGCTTACATTGGAGAATTTGAAAGGTAAGGCTTTTTTGTTGTTGTAGTTGGTTAGTGATTAAAGTCAATTGTTGAACCATTTCAAAAACTAAACTGAATGATATATGTAAATAGTAATGCTATGGGGAGAAATAACTACCAAGTAGCTACAATGACAGGGGATTATGAGTTATGTAGGTGGGGGATGATTGAAAAGGGGAAGGGGAAGGGGAAGGGGAAGGGGAGTTTATCAACTTTATAAATAGGGGAGGGAGACAAGAAGATGGGAACGGGTTTATGATCATTACTGTAACAATAATATTTCATACTTTTATCATATTTTATATTTGTTTTAATTCTTTCACATTTGATTAAATTTCTTCTTGGTCTCGCATTTTTCATAACGCAACTGGTAAAAAAATTTTTTTAATGGTGGTTAAACTTTTAAAAGAAACTTAGTAGCGGCAATAATGTAAATGGGAATTTGGTTTAGATATTGACAGATAATTATTAGCTTTGTTTATGCATATGGAAGAGCGTTTGGATTTTTTGCCTGTACAAATAAATAAGTAATAAAAAAAAAGAGAATTTAAAAAAGAATGAGACAGAGCTACGGGTGCATTACATTTATATTTTGTTAAAAAAGAGGAGTGGATAGGTAATAAAAACAAAAGCCAAGAAAAAAACACAAGGTTTGTGCTTGCGGATATATTAACTTGATTAAGCAAGATAAATAGATTGTAGAGTAATAAAGTGGGAGAATATCTTAATCATGCCAAGCAGATAATGATTTACAAGAGGAACTAGTTTATTTTAGAAATTTGAGTTTTAATTAGTAGCAAAGTAAAATGGAAAATGATATGATATGATATGACAAAGGAGGTAAAAAGAAAAAAAATGTTGGGAGGAGGAGGAGGAAGAAGAAGAAGAAGAAGAGTGGTGGAGCTGGAATGGTGAGGGTTGGAGCGAGCGAGTGAGCTAGTGAAGTGAGTGATGAGTGGGTGTTTTGTTTTTGTTTTTTTTTAGGTTGATTGATGGATAAAGTAAATAGTAAAAAAATTAAAAATTAAAAAAAAAAGATTTCTAGAGGTATTATATAATAATGTCGATTATTTGAAAAATAAACAAATGAAAAAAAGAAATAAAGGCAAGTAATAAACAACAGTAAATAATTCTAAATTGTATAATAAAAAAAAATAAAAAGTAATATAAAAAAAATTTTTTTTTATGTTTTTTTACAAACAGGTCAGAATAGGCTAATAAAAAAATTAATCCAAAATGATTCTACATTGAAATTTGTGTAAATAAATAAAGAAAAAAAGAAGAACAAGTCAAGTCAGGTCAAGTCAAGGCTAGTCAAGAAAGGAAAAGAAAAAAAAAGAACAGAAAAAGAAAAAGAAAAAGAAAAAGAAAAAGAAAAAGAAAAAGAAAAAGAAAAAGAGAGAGCTTGTATTCTTTATATTTTTTTTTATATTTGTGCTCAAGAATATATAAAAGTAAAGAGAGGTTAGAATCTTTTAATAGGGGATAACCAAAAGGCTTAAAATATTCAAGAGGAAAACGGAAATAGGAAAGGGGAAAAGGGAATAGGAATTGGAAAAAAAAATATAAATCTAAATTATAATTAATAATTTTAGAAACAGCAAAATAAAGTACAAGTACAAGTACAGCTAAAAGAAAAGGAAAGAAAGGGAAAAAAGGAAAAAAAAGAAAAGAAAAGAAAAGATAAAATGGAGTTTTCGGAGCTTCTGAATTGCACATTATCACCAGATCAAAATATACGAGAGCAAGCCACACGAGCATTAGAGGCAGCAGAAAATGAAGACTATGGACAATATGTAATAAGGTTAGCGCAGGAATTAACGACCGAGGGAGGACCGGTGTCAATAAGAATAGCGGCAGGACTGGCGCTAAAAAACTCGGTGGTGGCAAAAGATGCGAAGCTACAGGAATTATATGCAGAGCGATGGATGGCGGTGGAGCGGGAGGCGCGGGAGGGGATAAAGCGAGGGTTGTTGATGACGCTAGGAAGTAGCGAGGCGCAGGTGGGAGCGATAGCGGGACAGGGGATAGCGGCGGTGGCGGCAATAGAGCTTGTGCGGGGGCAGTGGGACGAGGTGATAAACGAGATGCTGGTGAATGTGTCGGGGGACAATGATATGGTGAAGATAGCGTCGTTGCGAACAATAGGATATATATGCGAGGGGATGAGAGCGACGGATATAGGGGAGAAGAGCAATGTGATATTGACGGCAGTGATACAAGGGGCGCGAGGAGAGCAGAAGAACGAGGAGGTG
>LSSK01000629.1:0-10181 GCA_001969505.1 Zancudomyces culisetae | reverse complement strand
CTGTTTCTGATTTATACCATACTGTCAGCTTACAAAACACCAAGCTCACAATAAGACGTGCTACGTCGTTGAAATGGGATTGGTAGTTTTTTTTTATGATTTCTTTTGCTTGATATCCACTTCTAAAGACCTGGGTATCAAATGAGACTATTTATACCCATATATTTAATCTGATGAGCAAGTTTAATAATATTTAATAGTCGAGGCTTAAAAGAAGCTCAAGAATGTCATAATCTTCGATATAGTATAGCTCAATCATCCTTCAATAACAGGGTTAATGATATTTTTATTCGTTCGGCTTGATCTTACATAGCTAAAACAGGATAGGAATAAGCAATAATTTCACCTTCAAAGTTTATTGAGCCACAAATGTTATAAATGATAATTTTACTCTACATGCGATACTCAAAACTGCCATAAACACATTGTTTCCAATTGCGTTTGTGTGTTTACATACTATTGCCTGTTGCTTCAAGACCTTGGATAGTGTTCCACTTAAATCCCAAATATCGATGTCACCAGCTTGTTTTTTCAAACAATTTATCACGATTAATCAAACCTCGGTAGTTTATGTATAGGTTTTCAAATTCTCTGCGTTGTTATAAATACGTTTTGGTTATGTAACATGCAAGTACCTTTACTCAATAACAACGTTCGTTTTGCTCACATAGCTTGTGAAATTGGTCACAAATACACCCATTTCCAGCCCAACGGTAAATCCAATCGAAAACTTCAATTGTTTTACGTTTGCGTTCCTGAAATAGCATCAAGCCAGTTCTTTTCCTATTGAGTAGGTTATATTATATTATCTAAATGGGCCAATAAAGCAAGAGTAAACGTGTAAGACCACATTGTCAGTTTCCGCAAACCACTGTCTTGTTTTATATGACCTTTAAGAATAGTTTCTAACAAAATTTATGGTTCTAAAACGGCAAAATAAGAAGGGTACAATACCCGATTAGCAAACTTTACCGTCGTTATGACCTTTATATTGATTAATTATACGCTTAATTATTATTTTTAAAAGTGGGAGAGAGGGTCAAGAAAGCCTCATACTTGAGATGGACCCTAGATGTACGCATCACGTTATTCAGCACATCTCAAGGTATTGCAGCAAGCAAAGTGGCGGAAGTTTAGGCTAGCTGAATCTATCTTTTATCAAGATATAAATCTTAGCAAGACTAAACTGTTTCAAACTGGACAGCACAATACGGTTAATGAGAGCTTCTTCTTTTTTAACTTTCTTCTTTTTGACAACGATCATGAATCTCCGAGTTCATCTAGTTGGTAATCCAATCTAAACCACTAGATCTGAACCAGCGAGTTCATACTACATAGCTTAAAATATAATGTGGTGCTAGCTGTGCACGTACACGTGCATATACAACAGCAATAAATGCGTGTTTTTTACACACTTTTGTAAGCCTGGAGTATGCACAAAGTAGACCTTTGATGTGTTTAAAGTAGATATGTTGAATCTCATTCATTGATCGGCATTTTTCTAAGTTGTGTGATGCAGTTTAAATAAAATTCAAGTTTCTATTTTTAGTTTTTATATTTATTAAGTTTTTACATCAACCATTCGATACTTCAGAAATATAGCGACCAGGGTTTTCCAGTCGAAACCATTGCGCTTTCAACGCATTTTATGCGCAATTTATAAGTATTATCTAATACGTTTATAATAATTTATCATTATTGGGTAATGAGCGTACTACCTTACACTCACTATGAAAGCGTACATTTAGCTTAACTGAACCTTCTCTGATCCCGACATTAATACCGGACATAACTAAAGCTATTTCTAGATTAGCCAACATTAAAACCCTATTGCTTATTTCCTTTTAATTATTGTTGCCTTGAAAATTTTTTTCTTGCCCTAGAAATATCGATTCAGCTCCCAAAAAAAAGAGAATTGATACCTACTAAATTCCAAATTACCAGTAGTCAAAGTATTTTCTCTTACTTATTCCTTCCTTCCATGCCATCGTCCTCCCCCCCAAAACAGATGGTTATAATTAATGAAAAAAACTAATGAGCGTTTCTAATTATAATTTTTGTACCTACCAAAAGCAACGGATTATGTAAGATATTTTCTATAAATACTTTGTGATCATTATTCACCATTAAACAGTGATAGCAGCTAATATTAGCTATTTAGTTTTCTATTACATTTAGGCCAGTATTGAAAAAATTTCTATCTGAAAAAATACATAAGGGCTTCAAATCACTCGCATCTATTTTCTCTATTCAATTACTTCAAATATAAAATATAAAATTCATCAAGTCAAAGCATTTTTGACAACTACAACAAGCATTAAATCGCAAGTTAGAAGTATTTATCATCGACAGAAAAATGCGCTCATTAATTAGTATTGCATTTATGACATTGGGCCTTGTGTCAATCGAGGCAAGAATATATTGTAAAGAGGGTTACCGTTGGTGTGCGGCTCAAGATGGTCTCAAAGGAACTTTCCAGTACTGTCAAGATGGTGTTGTTAACACAGGTGCCTGCTTCGGAGAAGGTCTTTGTTTCAAAGAAGGAGATGACATCAACTGTGTTATGGTATCAAACTCCACCTCACCTGCTATGGATAAGCGATTTGCGACTTTGACCACCAATGATATCTATGGTACACTGCAAACTCTAGGAAAAGCCACAAAAAACGGATCACCAAGTGACATGAGCACTGTCATTCAAGCAGGTATTAATGGTATGAGAAGAGGTCCAGGACAAGTTGGAGAGTTTTTCAGAGTATTCAATGACCTCCTTACCCAAAACAGAGGTACAGTAGTAAACCAGATGAAGAAGGCTATTCCAGACATTGCCGCCATCGGAGGTTCATCTGCCACACTCATAAATGTAATAAAGACATTTGCAGGAAATGAGCAGCAGATGGCACAGCTCATGGCCAGTGCTTTCCAAGAAATGAACACTGATTCAAATGCTCAAACCAGAGTGAGAGATCTGATAGTTGCAGTTACATCTGCTGCCAGATCATCAGGCTGTTCAAACTGTGGAACTATTGGAACTGCAAGTGGAATTGCCAGCGCAATCGACAAATTTGAAACTGTCTTGAGAAACAAATATCTGTGTGATGATGGAACTACTGGATTCCCACAATTCCCAGGATCCAGCCTCGGAGCTGTCCTTGAAAGCGCACTAAACAGCAACTCCAATGATATGCTTAAGTTTATCGCAGCTGCAGTTGCCAACGCCAACGAAAACATCTCTGATTTCCAAAAGGGTATGGTTATAGTTTTGCAACTCGCTCAAAGCTCCCAAAACACAATTGGTGTGTTGGTAGCAGATACTATGTTGGCTATTCAAGGAAACCCTACACAATTGATCAACCTTCTCACAAGAATAACAATTGTCTTTGATACCTATGACTGTATCATTAAGGCTCTCTTTGAGGCATACATGAAGGCTTCAGGTTTCGTGACCTACTGTATCGGTGGTGTGCTTTTCAAGGTCATTCTTATGTGCTTCATGATAATGACCATTATCTGGGTACCACTCTGCTGTTGCTGTTAATTTAAAAATAATTCAATTTTCATTTCTCATGGTTGTTAGCTTTGACCTCAAGATCGCATATTTTTTGAATTAAACTGATTTTTTGAGATTAAATAAAATCTATTTTTTTGTTCACACACACTTACAACTCTGACTTATTTTAGTGCTAAACATATTTGATTAAAAACTTGCAACAAAATTGCAAGAATGTAAGAATAATATGACCTGAGTCTTATGTCACGTAACTCAGACTGTAGCATGAAATACTGGTATCAGGAACAATACAGTCAGCAAAGATAGCATCGGGATGCATCCAAGAATACCATCCTAGAACGATATTTTCCAATAATCCCGTTAATAATCCCTGCTTATTTCACCATCACCATTCTTTTGATCTGTATCTTTAGGTTCTATTCGTATTTTTTTCCTGTAACGTGTATTATGACAAAAAGCACCATCACAAGCATTAACATCAGAATTTTCTCTCTGGTAACTCTGGATGCTACGTAGCACATCGTGGGCAATGTAGTCACCACAAAAATACATATCATTTTCTTAATCCCTACTCTGTTCTACATTTCGTTAATGGTCACGGACAATAGTGATGATTAGTAGCGTAATATAACTACAAAAATAAAATGAAAAGAATTAGTAGATATATACATACTAACCGCACTTTTTTTTTTGTCATTTTTAATTTTTAGTTTCGTGATACTATTTTTGAGGAGTATACAAAGGCTACACCCATAGAAAGGCAAGAAGAGATAATTAAAATACAAAAATAAACTAAACTACTGGATAAGTGATGATGGTATTTAGAGGCTTGAAAGTACGTGTAGCAAAACATCAGCAGTTACTTTTTGCACAGAATTGTGATTATACTTTTTTTCCTGCTCCTGGACGCCTTTTTGTGGTAGGCATAAATGATATGCTACAATAAGGCTATAAAAACATATTCTTGCTATATTTTTATGATGATATTGCGAGTAAATTATTGCAATATATTTAGTTTGGTTTGGTTTGTGTTGTGTTGTATTGTGTTGTGTTAAGTACATTTATGTCATTTTGTCCGTTTGCACTTAACCCACTTGATTAACCTTTATTGTAAACCAGACAAAAAAATACCAGATTTGGCAGTGTATTTGCGAGCTTTAGGTGCTTGTTCAGCTAAAAAATTGCACCAATATGATTGGTATTTTTTTTATTCAGCCAAATCGAAACATCAAAATCCTTCCCATCTTGTAAGCTTTTTTTAAAGGTAGAAAATAATATATAGAACTTTTAAGCTAAGCATTTCAAGTTGTGATTTTTCAACATAAATTCCAAAATATAGCCTACCGGTATAACGATATTAAATGTAAGTGAATCCTTTTACTAACCTGCCTATTTTACCATTTATTTCAGTGCGGATGATTTTCTGGATAAAACTGCATCCAATCTGAAAAATATTGTTAATGTTTTTACCGCTTTACATTTTTTTGGGAAAATTCTATAATTTAATTAATTGGATATATATATATTGTAGAAGGAAAGAGGGACAGAGCGAAAGAGAGAGAGAAATGGGTTCGGGAAAATTATCTAAATCGTCCAATCCTGCTGAAAAACAGAGTAAGCTTATTTTGTCTTGTCTCAGTTTATTGCAATTCTATTAATCTCGTTTTTTCGTCTTTCAACTTTTACATTATTCTATACAATAGGAAGGCTGGAACGTAAAAAAGAACTAAAAAAGGTATGAACTTCTTTTGCATTATATGTTATTGCAGATTCTCTCCAGATCATTTTTGGGTTTGATGATCTTTTTTTATCTCTCAGATTATGCATTATTATAGCTAAAAGAAGTTCGGAAACAAAATAAAGAGACTTCATTGCTTTATCGAGATACTTCAAAGCTTGAAAAGGAGCTCAAAAAGTACAAACAACTAGGTATAAAAATCCGCTATTACAATCTTTAATAGTCTCTATAAAGCAATCGCTTTCCAAAATCCTTCTACTTTATAAAATATTTACTATACATACATAAAATTTTCTCTTCCTAGAAAAATCTGGAAATATCGATAAGAACGGCATCGCCAAGTTAAAAAGACTACAAGAAGAGCTGGATACCATTACAAACCTTAGAAAGGAACATGGAATAAAGATTAAAAAGTACGTTGTCGTTTTTAATGATGAACCTTAAATGATTTTTACCTAATATATAATCACCTATAAACTTAGGCAAAAGAAAGATCCGAATTTTGCCCCCTTCGATCCTTTACAGTCTGAGAATAAAGGTATTTTTTACATTATATTTTGAATATACAAGTACTTGTAAATATTAACAAAATTGATACTGGATCTTTTTTTAGAGAATATTGAAGGGTATGAAATAGGTGAAGACATTGATGACTCTGATGTCTCTAACTTGTCTGGAGGTAGGTTTTTTCACTTTTTTTTGAGCATTTTTTGTTTCCTTTGGGCATTACACACTCAAATTAATTTTCTACTTGGTACAACATCTAAAATATTAATGTGTCATTCAATAGTTTCTGGGTTGGAGTCTTATTCTGAACATGAATCAGAAGATGAACACAAAACTGAAGAAGGTCAAGATTATTTCCCACCCTTACCCGTTGGAACACCACCAAATATCGAAAGCGAACTGAATTCAGATGAAATTTGGCCACCGTACCCATCATCTGGGCCTAGAAAAGGCTATACAAGAAATAAAACGTATCGACCCCACCATCCTCGGTCAACCCAACAGAGATTTAACCCAAATGCTCAACAGGGCTATGTGCAACATCCTACAGGTCATCCCCCTTATTCCAACATTGCCCATATTCCGCCGCCCAACTTTCCTTATCATCCAGGCCAAATGAACGCTTACCCACCCATTCCCCCTATGCCTCATATGCAACATATACCACCTATGCCATATCCACCCCCCTCTGGTCCCTTCCCTGGCGCACCTCCCATGGTACCACCGCATATGCCGCCTCACATGCCGCCTAATTTACCACCTCCGCACATGCTACCTCCCTATGTCCATGGTTTCCAACCCTATCCCTCAAACCATAACCATCCGCACGGCAGTGACGTAGCTGCTCGACCATCATTGGAGCAAAGCGCTCAAGTAGCTAAGGCTTATTCAAGAGAAATCCAGGCCACGGTCCTGCAGGCTGAACCCAAGATCCGTGATCTCAAAAAGGAACTGACTGCGTTTGTTCCTCAAAGTATACAGAAAAAGAAACTAGAACAAAGCAAAACAAACAAATTTATTGAAAGCATTGGTGCGGTTGAGCTCCCCAAGGTTGTTGTTAATACTGCTCCAGATGTCGACGACTCGGACTCCGAAGACGCTACAGAACACAAAGCTCGCTTTGAGGGACTATCCAAATCTATCCTTGGTCAAAGCTTAAATAGGGCAGATCTTGGTACAGCTTCTTACTTTACGTTTAGCACTACTTCAGACAACCCTGCGAATTCACATGAGGACTTAACAGGAAAAGGCAACTCTAAGAAAGGTAAGGAGCCAGGCCAGAAGCCTACCTCCATTAACGACGATTATTCTAGGTTTATGGACGACGTATCGGACTTGCTCTAGCTACTTCTGTTTCCAGGGTGTAATCTTGGGTAGGGGGCTTCTATGTTTATTTGTAGATTTTTGTACCATATTGAGTGTAAAAAGCTTTTTAATCTTTTTTTTGTCTAGTATTGATAGAATTGTTTAGCATATACTCATCATCATTCAACCAAGTTTTTTTAAAGCTGCCAATTACATAATAAAAAAGAAAAAGAAAAAAAAGTGAAATTGGTTTTTTGTTTTCATTTTCCGTTTTTTCACCAAACTTGAATATAGTCTTAGCAACATACACACTTCATCTATTCATATATAGCATTGAAAGTCAGTTTGTGGAATATATTACGCAATACTAGGACAAACAGAGCAGAGCCATGTCAACTGCAAACTCCTCAAAGTATCATGGTTTGCCCGATGTGGTCAGTTCTTGAGCAATAATACCTTAACCAACTTTATTATGTATGTATGCTTTGAATAATAGTCAGAAATATATGGTTTTATATTTCAAAATAGGCATTCGACCAGCCAGATGTTTACGAAACGCCGGATGTTCAAGAAAAAACAGAACCCGAATTGGTATTTTTTTTTCCAACATTTCTAACCCCAAGCGAAGAAAGTTGCTTTACTAATCAAATCTTTGCTTTTTAATATCCCTAGAACATCAACTTTGTTACAGAAAATAAAGAGCTGGACATTCACAATCTAGACATTAAAGATGCGAAGAACTATTTTGGTATAAAAGACAAAACAAACTCTGGTAATTCAATTCTCTATACACTGTAAAACTCGCATAACAATTTATAGCGATAGACGGATATGCCATTCTAGCCAATCTGGTAACGGTTTGTATTTACTATTGTTAATTTAGATAAGGAAAACTCTGCAGAAAAGTACCGCAGAGCACTGTACAAAAGCTATTTACTGGAAAACATCGAAAACGAAATCTCTGTGTACCCATCAACCAAGTCGCAATACAATGAGGGACTTTTTACCGAAACACCTTTGGAAAAACTAACTAGACTGACATTTGAGATTCAAGATCTCCAGTCATCGCTAGAGAATGTAAGCCACCTATGCGATCTATGTGTACTTGATCTCACGAGAACCTTTCTTTTTATGATCTATTATTCTTTTGTTGTTGATCCACTATCTAAACACGTATATCTAGGACGACAAAATCCACAATAAAGAAAAGATTGCATCCGCGGCTTCTGAGCTGAAACAGAACTTGGAAGCGATTTCAGAACAAAGGGATAGATTATCCTCCGATAACGGTAAAATTGTCAGTAGCGCGTTGTGGGATCGACTTAATTCTAGCAGTTCCAAAAAATCTACGGGAGAAGCTTTTGCCGAAAATTCTGTATGTTTATTATTTCATGTACTTGCTCTTCTCAAAATAACATTATTTATTGTGCTCAACATTGTAAAATCCATAATTTCTATTTTTTTAAACGAGGTATTTTTGTTATTAGGATCAAAAGCAAAGACTAGAAATCCCCATTTCGGAGTTTGAGTCGAGAATCTCACGACTTGAAGCAGTACTTGGGTGTACCACGGATAATCTCGATCAATCAAAGGTTGTTTTATGCTCTTATACCAAAAATTTAATGCTGGTCATCTATAATTTTTCATAGTTGCTTATCCCTTATGCTTAACAACATACTAGACTACTCCAAGTATAACTGAAAGATTGGACACCTTGAACGGACAGATCAGTTTGTTATCAAATCCTGCAAATCTTGATTCTATATCCCGCAGGGCAAAGCAAATATCTGTAGATTTGGAAAAATTGGACTCGCTATATTCCCAAGTTTCTCAAAAATCTTCCGAATCTGAAGCTAGTTCGGGTGTAGACACAAGCAAACTCGCAAATACAAACACAAATCCTCGTCTTTTGATCACCAAATCGAATCTGGAGAAAATAGACAGCCTTTTTGAGAATATCCCTAGATACGAGTTTCTGCTCTCTGTGCTCCCCGGGCTAATGAACCGTTTGGAAAACCTTAACCAAATACATACCAAAGCTGCGGATTTGGTTTCATCATTTGAATCGTCTGTCCAGGCTAGTAATGTAAACGATGCAAAATTGAAAGAGTTGAAAGAGGTGTGTGGCAATTTGGAACTTAGTATCTCTTCAAACAAAGCTGTTATGGAAAGCAATATCAAGTCTCTAGAAGAACGGATTCTGAAGCTGAATGATAAAACCCTAGATAAGAAATAACTCTTCTTTTTTTTTCTCAGATTCTTTCTCACTTTTGATCCGTACTCCAAAATTAACGCGTTTCTATGCAATTCTACTACATGGTAAACCCAGAAGTTGGTTTAGCTATATTGTTGGAGCAATGTCAGTTTTTTTCAATGAATACATTTTGTCTTTACCCCAGCCAATCCACAACAGCTGGGGGGAGGGGGGGGTGTTCGTAAACTTTTTTTCTTTTGTTACAGCTCTGATAATTTATTTTTCAAGTTACATAATATGCATTTGTGGTTCCAAAAATGGTTTTCTATACTGTGCATCTATACTATTTGGGTTAGTCGGAAAAGTTTACATATTCTACTGCGCGCATTTTTTCATGGTTTGCTCGCCCTTTTCGCTGAAAGTTTTGACTTTTATTGTAAACGCCCCTATTTAATGTATAGTTATTATGTATGTGTTTCTCAAACAAAAACCACTAATTTATAGAGCATGAAAGATAGAATAAGGGAGGATAATATCTTGCTTTTTAGGCTCTATATTCTTGTATCTACTTACAATCTGTCAGTCAGTAGAATGGCTGATTGCGTCATTGTCATGCTCAGAATCTATACACCCGTTCATTTTGATTAAAGAAAATAGAAGAAAGTGCGTTTATACGCGATCAGTAAGTGCAACCTGTCACAACTTTTATAAAACAAGAATGTGTTTTATCAGGCATAACTTACCACAAGCAAAAATATAATCGAGTCGCCTGAAACCAACATGAGCAACAATGCAATCCTAACTACCAACAGGATGCAAAAGCTCACTAGGCATAAAAATGTATTTGTGTATCCATTATATCCACTATGTACGTATTCAGTTATTTGATTAGATCACTTTTTGTGTTTGCATCTGATAAAGCAATT
>LSSK01000626.1:0-12598 GCA_001969505.1 Zancudomyces culisetae | reverse complement strand
TTCGGCAAAAAAAAGTATCCACTATTACCGCAAAGGTGCCACACTACCACAGTTAGACAAAATCATTGGCGGTTCTTTTTTCCACTCTTTCGCAGCATTTAAAAATCAGGGTTCTTGCTTGCAAAACCTCCAGCTTTTCATTCGCGTTCTATCTTTTGCATGACGGCCCAGAAATTTGGGCCTTGGACATTTTAATTTTAACTTGCTTTTTTCCGAGAACGAGGAATACACGCTTATCTAATTGCTTGATGTGGCTTTTTGATGCTTTATACAGTGTATTTGCTCGATACCATTTTTAAAATAACACAATATCATTACTTTTCCATGCTTAGATAGTACACTCGTTTTGAAACACAAATAAAAAACCACCGCTATGTGGATGCTTTGTCATTCTAAAGCAACCATTATGCTTGGTTGGTATTGCCTCTTTTTAACAGGTTAAGTGTGTGTAAAATTCATTTTTGAGAAAAGACTGCAACATTGGACAAAAATGTAAGGGCACACAGCAAAACTACTTGCAAAGATAGGAGCATAAATTAACATGTTTTCAGAAGCTGTGGCTAGTAGCAAATATGTAAATGTGTTTATTTTTGTGTATATATGTGTATATACGTATGATTATGTGTGTGTATGTGTGTGTATGCAATTTGTATCATTTGTGGCGCACTTCTTGGTGTTAATCCAGAGATAAGCTTGTTACATATGATACAGAACAAATATATATAAACTAAAGGAAAATATGATGCAGAGGATTCTAGAAACAATTAAAATATTTTCAATCCATATTTTTCTAATACAAGATAGCGTGCTTCAAAGTATTTAGGCCAACATTATAGTGTATAATTAAATAAGTTACAAATCTCGGACTGGATTTATATACCATCAACCACTACTAATAGTTACAAACATTTGCAATCACAAACAAAAAAATGTACAAACATATATTAAACACACTGGCAGTTCTTGGCAGCTTGGCAGTTATTGGTGCTTCAAATGCAGGGTACGATCTCCTTGATCGTCAGAAACAAATACTTCATAAGAGACAAAATGCTCAGTCTGCCGTCAATTCAATGCTTAGTCAACCACTAGTTTCTACCCAGACAGGAATAGCTGTCTCTCCAACGTCACCACCTTATCAAAGAATAATAGGTAATGTATATATTTATCCAGGAAACGACACCGAGCCAAACACCGTTGCACCAGCATTAATTCAATTGGCATTTATCAACACTATCCCAGGGCAAAGATATAGATATGTAACATACGAAAAGCTTCTTCCAGACCTGACAAAGTGTCAGGGATATGGAAATCCATTTAATCCACCAAACGCACCAAAAGTTAGCACTAATGCATGTATAGATAACTATGTGCCTGGGTGCCCTGAATCTTATACAACGGGGTTGAGCGGTTACTTTACGACATCTTCAACCCAATTTGGATCAGTTGATACGCTGAATGGGTTTACATCATATAACGATTTTACAGATATAGCTGAAAAGACGCTTATTGTGTACGATAGCGCAAACCGCATAGTTTATTGTGCGGGGTTAATTATCCAATAATCGAGATATCTTTGTGTTATGGTTTAATGTTTTTACTATTTGGATTACTACTCCATAGCAGTGATAGTATGAATACTTTTTAATCAGTTATAAAATAAATACAGCTAATAGTTTTAGACAGAATTTCTGAAACCATGTATATTCGAGTTTATGGTTGTAAAAAAATCTACGGTTGAGTCCCAAATTCAGGTATAGTAGCAGCCTCTACCTGCTTCAATTAAAGCAAAAATCGAGGCTGTGATACTACACACCAGCTTCTACTAAACCTGTATAACACCCAAGATAACTTTTAATGATTGAATATTTTTTAGAGCTTAAGCGACCAGTTCCGCAATTCTGTATAAAAAACATGACTAAAGATAGTAAGATTAGCCAAAGTATAAGTTTAATGATTTTTAGTCACATTAAAACTCATGAGTACAGTTTATTTTGAACTTGTTAATTCTCACATTGACAAAGATAAAATAAAAAATATTGGTATATTATAGTAGATTTTTTATAAGCTTTGTACAAATATAAAGCAAAGGAAAAGCCGTAAGTGTAGACCTGGAAATATAAACTGCTTCAATAAGCTGTAGTATAAAAAAACAGAAAAGCCGTTATTAAGGTCTACAATATGCTTCACCAGGGCTACAACAACGACAACGGAATGGTTTGGTGCAGTGTTTAGCCACTCGCTATTGTTTCATACACCTTGTTTATCTATTTTAGTCTTTATACATGACGAACTGCTCCAAAAAGCTACCCAAGGATGATTTAATGTAACAAGTAAAAGCAAACACATAAACTTCACGATGATTTACTATCGGGAAATATACTACTATTTTAGTTTTAAACCATTAGCGAGTTTAAGAGGCTAATGAAGTTCATACTATTGGTAATTTCAAGTATATAGGGCTCTTTAATACTGCGATCGTTCTTTTTCTTATTGCTTTTGTATTATAAATAAGGCAACATATCCCTACCCAACTATAAAAAAGGGTCGAAATACGATAATAAGTAGCACTAGCTGAATTATCCATCATATGAACAATGATCTAGTTAATAGTTCAAAGGTAGAGTGAAGGGGGATAGGAAATATGTGGTATAAGTATTCGGGATATGCTGTTAAAAGACATTTAAATCAAATGTCATTTTCCGTACACTCATTAAGTTCTACCGGTGCATGGCTCAGGATATATAGGATAAGACATTTTACATTCAAAGTGTATTGTTCTAAATTATACTAATTAAATATCATAGCAAGCTTTAGTAGCAGATAATGGGACTAAACAAACCATTGAAATGCGTATATGATAGCATAAATCGGATATTGATTGTGAAATCACAATAGATAACAATTTATAGCCGAAATACCAGAAAGAAACAAAAAATAAACGAGTAAAGGTCGCGATTGTATTAAAAAAAAGCGGAAAGAAAATAATAACTAAAATTATAAACATTGCCAATAACAAGCTGGCTAAGATTAAATCTCTCAGAGATCAACATGTTAAACACACTAAAGCAGCAATAGTAAAAAATTAATCGGTCTTGAGCTTTTCCCTAGGAACAGATACGACGAAACCAAGGTTTTTGTTTTGGTTTGCAGGAGTATTGGTACCGAAATCGAATTCAAATACTACCATGATGTGGTTGAAAAGTTGGAAAAGGGCAAGTAGGGAGTTTGACAAAAATAAGGCAACAACAAAATAGCCAAAATAAGTGTCGTCAGTGAAGAATATGGATGATTCATAGAAAGGTGCAATCGAACTGAGTTTTGGAACAAACTTGTTTGTGAGGGTTCCGATACAGGCTACACGGGAAATGATCAAGACTACAAGTGAGACACCGTAGGAAAGGACAGCTGGTACTTTGAAATTTAGAATGATAAGAATTGAGGCGAATGAGGTCACTATTTCGCTCAGATCCAAGTTGATGAGGAAAATGATACCAAACACAAAGTTTCCGGAAAGATAGAAATATGCCGAGAGCACGAGGGAAACGCCCAGCTGAACGTAAGTAACGGTGGAATAGATTTGCTTTGGAGATGAGATGGTAAGAATCCGGGTTAGTGTGTAGGCTATATATGCTATCATATAAATCTTGACAAAGAGGTGGAATTCATACTGGGAGAAATTTGACGAGGCAAAGATATCATCAAAGCTGTCAAAAGAGAGAGGGTATTGGGTAAACAGAATGTAAGCTCCGGCAACGACAAAGGCTAGTTTCGAAAACAATTGCCAAATGATTTCTGTTAGGCAGTTTTGCAACATCAAAGAGAAGTTTGGGTTTTCGCCTTCTCCACTTGCAACGGTTGAGAACTTTCGAATTAGTGGTCTAAAGATGTAGACAGAAAAGATTCCACGAATAAAAAATGTATACGCGACGAACTGAATGATCAAGTTGTAATCAAATTTGCTGTACGTGTAAATATATTCTTCAACCTTGGTATAAATAAAAACGAATCCCGCTGTGATATCTTGATTGAGGAAGTATGCTGCTATTGTTGCGCAAAAGAATGCGGCAGAGATCCCAATAGATTCGAATTCGTTAACCGCATGAACCTCTTCTTCGGTTAGGTGTCTCCTCCTTTTCATTCTTTGGGCGATTTCCTCGCGTCTTTTTTTGTCTTCTTCGGTTTGTAATTCTGGGGGAATCAGGTTTTTATTTGCTACTCTACTTTGTTGCACAGGCTGTTGAGCCAGCTCTTGCTCTTGCTTCTGCTCCTGCTCCTGCTCCTGCCCCTGCTCTACCTCACGTTGCTTTTCTGCTGGCTTATCAGACATTTTACAGTTAATAGTAGTGAAATTACAAAATCTATTACTTTTAGTAGAGTTTTTGGATTTGTATAAATATAACAGTGTTCTGCTTGGGTGGTTGTGTTCTTAATCATTGAAAAAAAAGGGGCTGAAACAATGATTTTGCCTGTTAGGGTTAATTAGGAGTTTTTGCAGAAATTTTTTTGTGAGTTTCCCACCCAATCCATTATCAACTATAACACCATCGCTTTTTTCTTTGGATTATGATTCGTGATATTTTTGAGAATTCAGATGGAAATTGATAGACTTGCAAATGGGAAAGCAGGAAAAAGTAGCAACAACAAAGACCAAAAACAATGCAAAAACGTGATCAGCCAATGGCAGACAAAGGTCAATTTTATGTTATGTAATAAAATAATAAAAACTTTACATTAGTGCTGTAAAAAAGAAAAAAAGGAAACCAACGTAGCAGCAAATAAATAGCTTGGAAACAAAAGGAAATAAAACAATATGAATCCAGAGGGGATCAAATCAAATCAACTCAAATCAAATCGATCAAACTAAATTGACCAAATCACAATAATTCAAACTTGGCAATATAGAAACCATCCATATTATTAGTGTGTGGATAAACCCGGCGAGTAAGAGACAGTGAAGAATCGAACTTTTTACCACGATAACTGACAAATCCAGGAACACCAACATCAGCAAGAGCATCTGGCTGGACCAGTCTGACCTTTTTCTTGAGTTTTTTAAGAATATAGTCGACAACAGCCTCATCTTCTTCCACAGTGAAAGAGCAGGTAGAGTATACAACCGTACCGCCAGGAGACTTGGCAGACTCAAGAGCAGAAAGCAGCAATTCACGTTGTAGGTGGGCCAATTTGTCAATATCGACTTGGGATTTGGAAGCCTTGATGGAATTATCCTTGGCGATAACACCAGTACCACTACAAGGAGCATCCAGAAGGACGCGGTCAAAGCCATGAGGCAGAATACGTTTAAGTTCTCGCCCATCAAGGTTGGTCACGATGGTGTTGGTGATACCTAGACGATGGATATTAGCAACTAGTGATTTGAGACGAGATTTAGAGGCATCGTTTGCAACGACAAGGCCAGTGTTCTGCAGCATTGCAGAGATAAAAGTGGTTTTTCCACCAGGAGCAGCAGACATATCCAAGACGCGGTCGTTAGGTTGAGGATCTAAAGCAAGAACCGGCAAGAAACTGCTTGCTGCTTGAATCATATACATACCCGCCATGTATTCCATGGTTGCACCAATTGGAATAGAGCTTTCAAAGATACTCAGTCCTACTTTGTTCCACTTTCCTCCGAATACATCCAAATTTACACCCTTCTTGATCAGTCGCTCGGCAACCTCCTTTCGTTTGGCTTTTACCGTGTTTACTCGAATCGTCAGAGGTCTGCTTGCCTCGTTTGCTTCCAAGAACTCTATCACTTCATCAATTCGGAATTGTTCAATAACTTTGTTTGCCAAGTATTCGTTATACCCATATACCACCATAATATCCTTTTTCAGCTGCTCTAGATAATCTGCACGTGTCTTTCCCTCTTCTCGCAACTTTTGGAAATTATTAAGAACAGTAATTATTTCCTGAATCCGATGCTGAGTACTTCGAAGATCGGTTTCTTCTCCTAACTCAAGCACTCTATCAACTTCTGGCATGTTGTCTGCTCCTTCCTTCAACTCTTTTTCTGCATCTTCTTGTATTTGCCCCTCTATTTTTTCCATTTTCTTGGATTTTTTCTCCATGTTTTTCCACGTTATTTGTTCAGAGTCGCTATCGGAATCCGAATATTCGTCTTCATCGTCTTCGCTATCTTCTTCTTCTTCTTCCTCCTCTTCTTCGTCTTCATCACCCTCTTCTAAATCAAACCTCATTTTCTTCGTTTTTCTGCCTTCCTCGACATCTATATCCTCATTTTCACTTTCAGACTCTTCTTGAGAACTCTCTTCTTCTTCCTCGTCTTCTCCCTCTTCTGAATCATTGCTTTCTTCCTCCTCTTCCTCCTCTTGTTCCGATCCTACATCGTCGCTATCTTCAAACATTTCCTTCTCATTCTTCTTCTCTAATCTGACTCCTTTGTTCTGTTTAACTTTTTTGTATGCTGCTGTTTCTATTTTTCTTCGTAGAACTTCAGTGTTTTTCCCCACTACCTTTTCAATTTCCAAAGGCAAAATACTACCCTGCTTATTCTTTGATCTTCTTCCCATTTTCGACTAAAGTATTATTTTCTAGTTTTTCTACCTGTTTCTAATTTATATTCTTTGTCTGTACAATTGTAATTGAAAAACTTTTTTCTTGCTCTAGACTTTAGTACTCGAAAAAAAAATTTAACTATTTGAGCTAAAATGGTAAATCGAAAAATATGCGATTCAAGGAAAAAAAAATTTTTTTTTTTCATCAGTACTTCATATACTCAAAAATAACCATTTTGTTGTTTTAACCACATTTGTATATATTTGAGGAAACATAAAGTATCAAAAAAATAAACAGAGTGCAATTAGTCCTAACCACTTTTTCATATTTCTTGATTTTTAATACAAAAGCAGGACAGAGAAAATTATAAGAAGTATTAATTAATCTTTTATTTAGAATGTCCACGACAAAACACTCGAGCGAAACATCATTTGGCAAAAAATTGGCCCATGTTGGTAAATATAATTCTATTTAACTTGGAAACTAATAGATTTTAAAGTGTGAACAACGTTTGTTACATTACTTTTAGATTGGTTTAACATTTCAATGTATAAAAATTAAATAGACAAAGAAGTACGAGATGCGGCCATCGAAAAGTTGAGTCGGTATGTTGCAGCAAAGCCAAAATTCACTGAGCAAGACTTCCTAAAGCTGTGGAAAGGGATATATTACTGTAAGAGTCTTTTTGATACCAATGAAAATACAATGGGCGTTTAAATAAACGAAAAATACAAAAAAAGTAAAGCAATTTTGAGGCGGAGTATTTAGACTAGTTATTACGCAAATATAGGCTTTTGGTTGTCGGACAAACCGTTGGTTCAGCAAGAGCTGGCTACAAAATTAGCAGAAATAAGCTTGGTGGCAAACAGAAACATGGGAATGTTGTATATTCAAACTTTCTGGCAAACTGTGGCAAGGGAATGGATACAAGTAGATCGGCACCGAGTAGACAAATACTTGATGTTGATGAGAAGAGTTTTTTACTACACTTTTTTGACTTTGGATAAGTATGATTACCCACCAAAACTGATTAAAAGATTTCATACGATAATGAGACTATTTGTATTCCATCATGCCAAAGTACCAGCATCAATTACTCTGCATGTTATCGATATTTACTATACTGAATTGAACAGGCTTATTGACCAAAAACGTGAAAGTACTGAGGAAGGTGAAAACAACACTGATATCTCCAAAGAAATTAATATTCCAGTGCATTTGTTGATCGATCCAATAGTCGAACTCTCAGTAAACACTAACAACAATATGATATTCAACCGCATTAAAACTGAATTTTATGACGAAATAATGGGGGAAGACTCAGTATTTAAAAAAGATGTAATTACATGTCTTCAAAATCACTCTGATAATATTCCTACAGATCCAAATGACTTGTCCCCCGACCACGAGTTTTATACAATTAATAAAAACAAATATAATCTATTTAAACAGTTTATTACTATTGAACAAAACTCAAACAGTGCTGAAACTGTGACACGAAACTCTAAAACTTCTAAAACCTCCAAAACAGGCACGGACAAAGAAGGGAAAGAAAATAAAGAAAAGACTGAAAGACCGAAAAAACGAAAGACAAAGCTTCCTGAAATTATACCTCAGGAATCCACACTAATCTCATCTTCAGCCGAACCCGTAACGGGAGATGATGAAAATGTCGATCCCTTGACTGGTTTTGTAATTGCTCATAAATCAGGTACTCCCAAGAAACCAAAGCTATCATCACCGCCTGAACCTGTTACTCCCACGTCATCCGCACCCGTTGAAACTGTAAATAGTACCAGTAGCAGCAAAAATCTCAAATGGGCCTTAGATAAAAACACTACAAAAAGTAAGCTCCCTTTCGTTGACTAGTTAATCTGTTTTACAAACCTGAAAAACATTTATAATTGGCTATTGCTTATCATTTATTTGTAACTATTTCAAATTAGCTTTTAACAAAATGGTCCCCATCGCTCCAGTTGCTCCTTCAGTCAACTTTGAAGCTACTCCAAAACGATCGGCTCTTCGAAAGTCTTTGGATTCTCAATCACCTTCAGCTTCCAGCTCATCTAGATCTAAAAACTCCAAAAATTCCAAAATCGCTAAAAACGCCAAAAGCCCTAAGAACAACCTGTTGTTGAATACCCTAGCAAATAGTTATTCTGAAGCTATCGATGATAACGACATCCTGTTAGCCAATATAAAAAACTGATCATTTCCAAGATTATTACAATTTTCATTTATATTAGTAATGTACATTTCTATCCTGCGTAGCTTTCACTATTCACCAGATACGTGATTAGCGTGTGACCTCAAGGAATAAATAAACTTTAGTAATGCTAGTTTACCAATATATTTTAACCCGTTTCTACTTGGGTAAATCGATTGATAGATCTATAAGAAAAAAATGAAAATAGAAACGAAGTTTAACCGTAAAAATGAATCTTAGAGAATTACAATCCCTATATATAATATATATTTTTCAGTTACATTTAATATAAATTTGAGATAGGTTTAGTGAGGAGACGTATAAATAATTGTATAATTTTGAATCTAATATCTATAATAAAAACAATAATAGAATCAACAATCCAGAAGAAAATATGCAAGATTCTGTAAGTCCTTTATTCAGTCTAGTATATATTCAGCAAACTAGGTCTATAAGTTTTTTATCTCTGGTTCTACATCTGATAATGTGTAAAAATGGTAACTAGGTATGACTGCCGTCAAATACTGTAGACTACAAGTCTTTTATTATTATTATTATCAGTAGTACCAAAACTGTCTTACCAATAAATACAAGTTTTAGTAAAATACATATATTATTCTAAGGAATGCATTTTTTTAAGCTCTTTTTAATATTATCAGCACAGCCGGTTTTTACTCAGAGATATTACCTTGCTTGCTATTTTAGAAAGTATGTTTAAATGGTTATTATTAGTATTATTATACAAAATTTTGATTTCTTTGTATTTTACTTACTAGAATAAGATTACAGAAGGTACACTTTTTAAAAAAATTGTTTTAAGCTTTACTCTATTTAATGTACACCATTTCCATGATAAAATTTTTACTAATTATATACAAGTTAATCTATTACATCCTATCTTTAGCCATTTATTTAGAATAAAAATTAGCAACGGATATATATTTAAAATTCTACAAGTGTATCATAAAGTTAATATGCCAAAAAATCTATAAAAAATCTATAAAATAAATAGTACTATGAAAATACTTGTGGGTTTTCTGTCTTGTGTCCACTATACGGTACTTTTCAATACATTGTGCATATTTTTATACGGGTCATATAACTTGTACTATAAAAATATATGAAATATTATAAGATCGACGATCGAGTTATTTTAAAATAACGGCTACAACCTTATTTTTAAAGCGAACCAATTGCGAATTAAGCAAAAAATCGTCTCTCAATAAAAAAAAACGGAAATATAATGAAGAGCAATCTATATTAGAAAAATTGAAATGCAAAACGATCAGTGAACATTAAAAGGGAGCGAACAGCAAAAATATGCTTATGATTGATATAATATTTAATATCAAAATATAGTAAAAGTAGCTATAAAAATTAAAACGACTAAAAAAACTAGCTACGTTATCGGAATTGATACTATTGACAGAACATTGTTACATAGGACACGTCCACCAACTTTGCTCAAAAATCTACCAGATCGGATACAACATCTACTATATATTACACAACGTTAATGCAATTTTTCTAATCTGAATCAAAGTTAAATAGTTATAAACATTTGCTAGTTCCATTACTTAAAATACTACAAAATTTCAATTAAGAGTACTTTATTGATTATTGAAATTTATTGGTGTTATACTTTAACCTTGTATACCTTAGGCTAAAGCTATTGCTAAGTTAAGTATCTGACTAATAATATTAGAATTACTCAGTTCTAATCATTTAACTAGTTTTGCTTGTCTGTTATTAATTATTAATAGTTAAATTTATTATTTTCAAAATGCTAAATAAATACTAGGTTATATTGAAAAGTACTAAGTAACATAATTTGTAGGTAAATAGTTAAAATAGTTTAATGAAGTATGTCGTAATAAAAAAAACTAATGATACCTGTTTACGCTGTCCGCTCACCACTATATTCACTTTGGTTCTGCAATTTTAATTTTCCAATATGTGGTATTAGAATATTTCCTACTATCACGCTCTCATCAATAGAAAAGCTCCTAATGACCGGGAATAATTCTCTCAAAAAAAATATAACTGGGTATCGAAATTGCTCACAGGACACTTTTTTTAGGTTACGAATGTATGAATTATTGATTCTTTTTGGAATGCGGTTACAAACTTGATTAGCAATATTTTTATTATGAAAATATATATTTTTTGATAATATAAACAAATAATATCTGTAAAATTTGTAAGTGTTAAAAAAGTGAAGTAAATATTAAATGATATCGTTCCTATTTCAATACCTTTCCTACTTTGAAGCTTTACCTTATATATCTATTTGTTTAGATGACTTTTTATTATTCTAGTATAATTCGGTTTATGGATTTTTTGATAAGAATACAATGAATTGGATCTGTTTGGATAAACTTGGTTGAGATAAATAGTAAAAAAATATATTTAGTTGTCAAAAATAATAATGTGATTTTAGTATAAAAATATTTATCTGATATAATATTTATCAAATGTGATTACAGAGTTTGGTATAACACAGAATAATTCACATATACTCAGGTCTCGGATCAATTTATTAGTTCTGTATGCCGTAATATGATGGTGTAATACCTTTTATTATTGAATAGTATTAAATAAACATTAATAATCTATAATAATTAATAAGCACTAGCAGTAAATAATAATATAATAAACGTATATGTAAAGATATATTTTGTTAAGAAAAGCTTAAGGTATCGCTTTTCGCTGTCCCGTGTTTTATTATTTGCGTTCGCTCTGATAATCACTTAAATATGAAAGATCGATTATAGTATGTTCAAGCATTCGTATTTGTGGTTATGTATAGCTCTGGAATTGCAATTGATTCACTAGAAAAAAGTATAAACGTTATACCGCAAGAAAAGAATATGAAAGTGATAAAATACATTGTAAATAGGTATTGTAGTATAACGGCTACATACTTTTTGCTAGCGAATCAATCGTGATTCCTTAGTAGAAGATAACTACCAATGAGAGCTAGCAGCATAAATAGTAAAAATGATCTAAGATAGTAAAGTGAATAACAAACCGAATATAACGAGAGCGGACAACGAAAATAGCATCTTTAGCCTTTTTTTACCAGATAATACTTTACATATACGTTTTTATATACTCACTAATAGCTAATAGCAATTGAAACTGATATAGTTTACTTAGTGTTTTATTATTATTAGAACAATAATAAAAGCTATTAAAAACATTCCTATTACGGCAATCAGAACCAGTGAAGTGATCCGCGACCTGAGTATAACTGACATAATCAGTGCTATACCAAACTCAGCCATCACATTAGCTGAACAAATATAACAGATAACTTATAATATCTGTAATATATAGTAGATGTAATAAGTTATCTGATATATTTTTCAGCTAATGTGATGGCTGAGTTTGGTATAGCACTGATTGTGTCAGTTATACTCAGGTCTCGGATCACTTAACTAGTTCTGTTTGCCGTAATATGAATGTTTTTAATAACTTTTATTATTGTTGTGATAATAATAAAACACTAAGTAAACTATCTCAATGTAGTGTTAATTTCAATTACTAAGTATGTAAAAAAAACGTATATGTAAAGTATATTCTGTTAAGAAAGGCTAAAGATGTTTATTTTCGTTGTCCGCTTCGCTTTTATTTTACTGATCGTTCAGATATTCAGCTTTACTATTATAAATATTTAAATATAAAATTCTACAAGTTAATTGGTAGTTATATTATGCTAAGGTATCGCAGTTGATTCGCTAGCAAAAAGTATGTAGCCGTTATACTACATATCTACATTATATTACAGTATAAAAAAAGTGATTTCTGCCGGACTCGAACCGGCGACCGTCTGTGTGTTAGACAGACGTGATAACCATCTACACCAAG
>LSSK01000623.1:0-19911 GCA_001969505.1 Zancudomyces culisetae | reverse complement strand
CAACATATGGCCCATTTTTAAAGCCTTCGTATACAAATATTTGTCAGCTTCTGCCATAGAGGGACCAAATGGTCTAACATGGCGTTGATGAGAAGAAAACTGGAGAGGATCGGAAAATCCGGACATAAAAGGCACGGGGTTAATAGTGGCAGGGTTGCTTGGTGCAGAATCACCCATGCTGCTTAGTTGGGTGTAGGATGCTACAAAGCTTTTGCGTCGCAGGCGATCAGTTGCATCATCCAAGGAAGTGGCTTCCTTTTGCTCTATTTGTTGAAAAGAATCACGGGGTTCGTCAAAGCTATTTTTTCGCGAACTTGTTGGCTTTGAAAGACCTTGAAAGGTTTCCATATGGTGGGCTGTATCTCCGTCTAACCACCAGCTTGGTATCATTGGTATTCGCTCAACCACCGTAAGCCTTTCCTTCGTGTCGTCACAATCGCCCTCTGTAAGTTGTTTTATTTTATCGGGGTTGTTGGTTAACAGGTTCATTTCCAAGCAGTCTAGATCAAACAAGATTGCTCTTGCAACTTCATATGTTCTCCCATCCGCTGGATGGTTTAACAGAAGATTTGCATTTACAGTATCATGACCCATATCCTGTAGGTTGTACGCTTTGAGTTTTTCGCCTAAGCCTATGTTTCTACCCTCCTGTCTTAGGTATACTACAACACCATTGTTTAGATTAGACATCAAACGCATAGATTCTGCCAGCTGGTAGCCGCAATCACATCTAGTCGACGAAACGGTTTCTCCAGTGTAGCATTCCGAATGTATTCTCACAAGCGGAATCAAAGCTTTTTGATTTTCATTGTTCAAATGAGAGCTGCCGTCGTCTACCGATGCTCCTCTAACTTTTCTATCCATCTCTGTCTCCCCTTCTCGAACCCGCTCTAGGCTTTTTGATTTTATTGTATTTCCAAATACAATTGCCAGGTGCTCTTTATTATCAAAATCATTTTTGTATAAATGTAGGTAAAACTGACCGCCTGGATAAGGTATTCTGGCTCGTACTTGACATTCGACTGTGACGCGCTTCGGATGTGCCGCTTTTTTTGATTCAGAAACCCGTTTATCGGCCGTGTTTAATTGAACAGATTCTAGTAGAGTCGATATCACCCTTTCGTTTCCAGCAATTCCGACAGTAGAAGAATCATTCTTCCTCAAGTCATCATGCGAACCGGTTCTGGTTGAATTAGTATCAAAATCGCTAGAATCTCTTCTGGTATCTATCCCATTTCTATTTGACATCTTGTGCTTTTGTAACTGTAAATTTATCCGCTTTTTTCTGTTTTGGTTCAAAGGAAGAAATTCCTTTCTTATTTTACTTATGTCCCCTGTTCTGTGTTATGTGAACTTATTAAGCGTGCTTCTCAGTCAAACATACCAGTGTGTTTAGGTATACCTGTAAGAATTTCGAGTCGAACAAATTTAAACTTAGTAAGAAGAGTAAAAAACATCCCCAAACGCATTACTAGCCAAAAAAAATTCCCCCTGATATTACATTACTAATCTGTACTTTTTTTTGCATATGAAGGAAAAGCCGTGGTTCAAACTGGGAAACCCAACACGATTCAGCTCTTGTTGGTCGATTTTTCTTTTTCACAGACAAAACTTGTGGATAAACAATTATCTTTTTCTGCGAATGTGATTTGTTCCATTATTGTTTCGCTGGTTTTCTTGGGGGACTTTTTATCTCAATCAGAAACCAATTACGATATGGAAATTCATGAGATAGAAACGATAATTGGATTAGTAAAACTAGGAAATCAAAGTTAGCAAAAGATATTACTAATCATCACAGCTACACCTTGTGCTTTCTAAACGTTGGGGAAGAGGAGTGTAGTGTGTAAGAAAAAAAACTAGTTTGTTGACAAGTGATATACGAACAACAACGTGAAATATTCTTGTAAGAACCAGAACTGTTTAATTGTCTTTTAGCTCTCAAAGAATTCTAAAGCAAAGCTGAACAATTCAAATAACTCTGTAAAATTCGTACCAAACAGTGACTTCATCCTCCCTTCTGCGTTACAACTTGACTTTGCGGGTGTTGAAGAAATATCAAAACTAATGAATCTTCAATCACAAGGTAGTATATATTCTTGTACGATGTTCATATTTTAAAACAGATTGTGCTGTATTCAACAGGTAACCCCTGGTAAACTAGGCGAACTAGCAACATGGTAAGAAGTAAAGATGTTACCATAGCCAAGAGCAATAGTAACAAAATATGACAAAAAAAAGGGGGGGGAGTCGCGATTAAGATGTGCATTATCTGTAAAAACGCTTGACGTATACGTTGAGTTTTAAGCAAACGACTTGAAACCAGAACTACATTATAAGTTTTGCTTAGTTTATTGTGGCGTGTGTACTAAGCACTTACACCTATACTTTCCAAATGTAAATTAGTGATAATATAAATACTTAAAATGAGGTATATAAACCAAATAACACTTTGTTTTGTTTTTTCACACTTTAACACTGCGAGAAACATAAATAAAAACTTGAGCCTCTTGTTGAATTATACCTAGAAAATACATACTAGAAAACCACAGGCAAGAACACCTGACACTAAGAGCACACTAGCACTAACCCTTACCCCAGTATCAACAAAGCTGCTGTCATATGATGCTGTTGTTTTAGAGCTAGTTCTGTTTACATATTTTGTATTACGCAGCCCTTCGTCAAGACTATTTTGGTCTTCTATTTGTTAATAAATGCAAGTATAATGATGATAGAGGCTAGTGGAAATAGTGAAAACTGTAAAAAAGAGATAATTCTTTGTAAATTATTGACATACCATTAACCTTGTTTCCAAAAACTTTCAAGACATTCTTCTCGTTGTCAGATGAATGTGCAAGATAGCTGGACGGGCGTGTTTCCATTTGTATACCAGCTTCATTTTCTGTGCGTTGTGGCTGTACCCCATTTTCTTGTTTTTTTACTTCAGGATTTGTGTTTTGCTGGTGGTTGGTGTCAAGGTTTCTTAGAAATGCTTTTGAAAAGTTTTCGTACACACCAATGTTTCCTCCATCTCTACTAGGGCTACTTTTAGTAGTTTTATTGCTTTCATCATCAGTATCGCTGTTATTTTCTTGTTTTTTTGGATTTGTAGGTGGTGCATATTCATCATTCTGAACCAAGTTGTGCTTTGTTTTTAATGGGTCACTTTTACTCTCAGTCTCTAATGTTATACTCTCAAAGCTCACAAGAATAATTTTTGGTGGTAGGTTGGTGGGTTCATTTTGGTTTCCAGATGACGTCCTGGGCTTGTTGTTGGTTGGATGTGGTGATGATCCCACATCTCTTTTGTTGTATTCCATGTTATTATAATCAAAAATATCGTCCCTTGCTAGCGTTCTGAAATTCCTCTTTAAAATATCAGTTCGTTGAGGGATATCAGTATCACCATTTTCTGGTAAATCACCATATCTTTTTGAGCCTATATTAATGACGTATAAATAATGTATTAGAAATGTTTACATTACAATATAAGATGCATGTATTTATGTGATATACCTAATGCGTATAAAGGACAAGTTAGAAGTAGAAATATATATCTGTTCATTTTGATTAGCGTCTCTTCCTATTTATGTGCTCCACTTTTATTCTTGAAAATTTTGATAGAAAAGGTAAAATTAGGAAATAGTGTATTGAAACGTTTTTCGAGGGAATTGATACCTTTATATGTGCATATTTTTCTCTTTCCAGATTAACGAGGTATTGGGATAGGTCTAAGTCGAAAATACTATAAACAGGTAAATACGTGTATAGCGCTCCTAGGGTTATATTATGGGGTAAATTACTTGAAGACACAACATCTAAATATAAAGATATGTGTACTGTGTGTTAGCTTATAGCCTTGGTTCTAGCGAAAGGGAGAAGTGAGAAGAAATAGGAATACACTATACTGCTTATTCACTAGCTGAACTTGTCCAAGAGTTACATTTTATTTATTTTTAGTACGCTTGTAAGCAGTGTCATGGGTTGAGTTCAATATTATCGAAAGCTGGATAAACGAAATGTCTGAATACTCGTAAAAGTGTGTGATGACATCTAAGAGTTACTTTGCTAGCTTTTGCAAAATAAATGAGTACATGTTTTAAATTGGAGATATTGGTTTAGTTGTATTAACTTTTCTGTAAAAACTGCCACCTATGGATGTTAATACGTAGAAACCACTATAACACAAGTGGTTGTTTTATAGCAGGAGTCGCTAAACATACAATACTTTCGGTATGATAATACATACTCGTTAGAAACCCACGGTCTCAGCCTATTTTGGTTTTGTAAATGTTACATGTATGAGTATATCCAAAATAAAGCCTAAATCTGTATTAGTGAACCCTCATAGACTTTTCATCTAGCTAAGCGACTTCTGTGTATATAAAAAATTATTGCAAAAAAGGAGAAGAAAAAGGATGTTTGGTAACTATGCTTCTATCAAATATATATACCAATGAATAGTTTAGATGTATTGGAGAAAATTTTATACAGTTAAATAGATATATCGTCTTTACGATCTCTTTTTTAGGACCGGAAAGTTGTATTTTATGGAACCTATTTAATTTTTGAAAATGTTTGGTTTTTGGTAGTGGAGTATTTAGCGTACATAACCAAGAGGCTGATCAAGCATAACCATTTGGATCTTTTTTTTTGTTACTCACCATCAATGTTTACTACTCTTTAACTTTGTGTGTGAAATGAAGGGTCTCAATGCTAACTTTGCCAATTATCAGGAGATACAGTGAGATTGTAGCTAATATTACTCATGGTCTCATGTCTGATCGCGCAAACTGAAGATTTATAAACCATCCATCGGGAGTTTTCAGCCTTGATTTGCAAATAGTCGTTTTCAATAGCATTGTGAAAATCCCAGATTTACCCAATGCAAAAATAGTCTTTTTTCCGCTAATTTGCGGTTATGAAACGAACCATACTTGTTTGCTTGAACAGAGGAGGTTGGATTAAGGAACAGCAATAGGAGCAGTAAAAGGAAAAGGCAAAAATAAAGATTTAATAAAAATGCCAAAACACATAAGTGGGGAGAGGGGGGGTTTCCTTCAGAACCGCCATCCAATTAATCAGCGTGCATTGCTTTAGAGTACAACGGGGCCAAAAAAAAAAGAGGATCTTGTAGAACCACTAAGCATTCCAATGAAAACGCGAGGCTTTGTTGTTGCTTTTTTTCCTTTGAAATTTGTAATCAAAAAATAATGGTGGATGCTATATTTTTTTAAAGAAATAGTAAAAAGGAGTATCAATTTTAATCAGTTTTTTTTTAATAGTTGAGACTAGATATTGTTAAAGACAGGGAAATGATCATATCTAGCAAAGCATTTCAAAACCAAGGAACTTAATAAGGATTTAGTATATGTACACAGATTTTGAATTTTAAAAATTAGATTTATTCCAAGAAAATGAAAAATAGAGCTCAAAAATCGAACAAAGCCAAAGAAAGACCGGGCAAGGATCAATCCAAAAAACATGCGGTAATCATTTTTATAAGTTTCTAATTGTTGTAATGTTAAGTGCAGCTCACAGTGTTTTAGAATTGCTTTTTTTTTATATCTCCACAAAAAGGAACGGATAATATATAGTGGATAATATGAATTTAAAATAGAAGAATGGAGCAGGAACGACCCAGGCAGACGAAAAAAAAAAGAAATGGGTCAATTGGCACGTTAGAGCGTTGTATGGGTTTCTAATGGTTGGCATGTTTCTAGTGATATTGGGATTGGGACCCTTGGCAACAATACTTTTGGTACTATCACTACAAACGCTAGTATTTAAGGAACTGATCTCGATATCGACGAAAAGTAATATACAGCGACATTTACCCTGGGCAAGAGCACTTAACATGTGAGTATTTGGTACTATTTATTGGGCGTATTGGTGTGGAACAGTGGACATGAACCTCCTTTAAAATGATATGCTTTTTAACGTATTAAATCGAAAAGTAAGTTTTGATAATGTACTATCGACTGTAGATATTTTCTGATAGTCACAGTTAATTCATTGTATGGGCCAATATTCTACAAGTACATATTGAAGGTACCTATTAAAGGAGTTACCGAGATATTTGAATTTTGCATTCATCACCACCGCTTTGTTTCATTTAGTTCATATATTGTGGGTAAGTTATGTAGATATTTTATTTCTTTTGTCAATTCTTGTCAACATTTTATATTAGCTGATGGAGCATCATAGACAAGCAAATAACGCGAGAGGGATCGATGACTTAAATATAGGCTTTGTCTGGTTTGTAACAACATTACGACGAGGATATTACAGAGTTCAGATAACACAGTTTTCTTGGATGTTGATGATATTGGTGGCGGTAGTAGAACAGAGTTACTTCCAGGTTGCTAATATCCTAGACGGATTGTTCTGGTAAGATTTTAAGAGCTGCGGCTGTTTGTGGTTGAGTGTAAGATTATAATGTAAATGACTTGATAATTTTAGGTTTATTATGCCAGCATCATTTGTAATTGTCAACGATTCGGCAGCATATGTTTTCGGACTCTTTTTTGGTCGGCATAAGTTAATAGAACTCAGTCCTAAAAAGACATGGGAAGGGTTTTTAGGTGGTGCGCTGACAACTGTGTTGTTTGCGTTTTTCGTAAGTTGATTTCTATTTTGTTATTTAATTTACGAGAAAAGAGAAGAGAAGAAAAGAATATTATCTAGAGTTATGAGGCTAACAAAAAAAAAACCTTCCTTTATTTTTTTATCTGGATAATAGTTTACTCCACTAATAAGTTCGATTCCATTTGTTGTTTGTCCTGCAACTGTAAGTCAATAATCTATAATGATGTTATGATTTCAAGAAATCAAAAATACATTTTATATAATTATATATATGTATATGTATATGTATATGTATTCATTTATAGAGGTTAACAGCAACAATTTTCAACTACAACACCTGTACACCACCACCCGTTTTTCAAGTGCAAAGTTATTCAATCCCAGAACTTTTATTACCATTATTATCAATCGTAAGTGGATTAATACTTGTTTTCCCAAGGCTTTGCACGATTATGTTTTAAAAATATTCATTATTAATATAATATACACACGGATATATAGATTGGGTATACGGGGAAAACGTTTAGTTTGAGACCAGCACAACTCCACTCGATGGTTTTGGCATCGTTTGCATCACTGATTGCGCCATTTGGAGGATTCTTTGCTAGTGCTGTTAAACGGGCGTTTCAAGTCAAAGACTTTGGAGATATCATTCCAGGACATGGCGGTGTTACAGACCGTTTCGATTGTCAATTTATAATGGGAGCATTTGCAAATGTTTACTTTAACACGTTTGTCAAGGTAAGTAATCCAGAATGTATATTAGCGCTAGTGAGTATTTTTTTTTATTAACACATTTGTCTTTTGCTTTTTACAACTGGTATTATAGATCAAGTCTGTTTCTTCCACAAAACTACTCTCCACAATTATCACCAGGCTTACTGTAGATGAGCAGTTACAGCTTTACGAAAACCTTGGAGAATATCTAGGAAATATTTCTGCTCCTTCATAAAGTAACCCCTATTCTTCTCTGGACCTTTTTGTTTTATTTTTGTTTGGTTAAGATGAATACATTTATTTATCCGCAAGATAGTTTTTTGTTGGATTTGTAAACTTTTTTACTTTTAATAAAATACAGCCTAATTCTTAAACTTTAACTATGGTATCTTATCTATAAAATACAACATTTAACTTGTTATACTTTGATACTCAAAGTGTAGAAAAGGAAAACAGAGATAAAATGCAATTTCTCTTTTTTTGTTATGTTTTTGCTTTTGTTTTTTGTTCTGAAGGGTCAGGGCTTTTGGTACAATAACAAGAAAACATCTTTCTTTTTAGATAGAGCTTTAAATAAGCGAGTAGTTCTAGTTGGTAGCTACACACTTTGTATTATCTTCACATTTTCCGGCGTAATTTCCAAACAGTTCAAAGGCAGTGGTGGGATATGCTTTTTTTTGATCTAATACATTGTCTATAGTACATTCTTTGTCATCAAACCCTTTCCTTCTAATAGTCAAGCCCAGCGTACCCCATATCCTGCTGAGAGCAGAGAAGCTTTTTTTCTCCTTAATTTTTTTCTCTGGTTTATCGGGTTTAACTTCACTGTCAGTCGAATGCATGTTCATCAAATCGTCCGAAAAATAAAGCTTCTTTCTACTTTTTATAACAGTGGTGGAGCTAGGATGTGTATATGTCCTACTAATGCCAGCCGTGCTTTTATATGGTGATGAATCGGCGTAACCATTTTGGTGTCGCGTTTTGTTCCAGGTGTTTTCCTTGAGCGGCTCCTCAAATTCTATGGATATATTGCGTGCTGTTTCGTATTCTTCATTTAAATCGTTATATACAAGGGTAAGTTGTGGACTGTGTTGAGCTGTATTTTCCAGACTAGACAACATCACGCTGGAAGTACTATTATCGCTATAGCGTCTAGGTATGCTGATGTCGGTGGCCTCGCTAGTGATAGATGGCGATTTAGTTGAGATATCAGATGTGTTGACAAATAAACCCAGATTTATATTTTTTGACAGTTCGCCAGAGTTGGAAGTGTATAACCATCCATCAATCAATCTTCCTTCTCGTCTTGTTTTGGAAGAACAATGTAACGTACAACTGTTAGATCCATTTAATGCTCTGCTTCTACCCAAAAACACATTTTTCTTGGAAATATCAGTTTCTTCAAGTTGGTAAGCGTTTTTAAGATCAACAGATCTTACAAGTTGTTTGTTGGTACTCTTGGTTCTTTTCTTTTTCTTCAAATGTAATTTATTTTTTCTGCTTCTATTTGGGTTATGTGACTGAATGCCTGCATTAGAGCCCGTGTTGTTTCCATTACCAGAAACGGGTGTATTGCGGTGTTTACAACTAGGAGGTAAAATACCTGGATTTCTCATCACCAGCTTGACAGTGCTGCAGTAAACACATTCGCACTGGGTGTGACAATCACAGCTGCAGTGTCCAAGTGTCATACAGCATATACCATCCCATCCTCGACACTTTTTACAGGCCATTATTTGCGTTAAGATATCTTTTTATTTCTGTTTATTTAATAAAAGCGAATTTGCGTACTATTTTTTCAAGAGTGCCAAGTAGAAACTGAAAGCGAGGAAGTTCTCGCTAATATATATGGAAAATTCCATTTACAGAGTTAGTGATTGTAGTTATGTTGGTGGTGGAAGGGTTGGAGGCAGCGCATGGCGGGGCTTATCATTAATTCCTGAGGTTTTTTTTTTATTACCATCAATCACCATTAGTTTGGTTACATATTTGATTGTTTATTGCCAGAAATATCCATATCCAAGCTATAAATTTGAACTGAAATATAAATTAAATTCTTTGTGAATGTTACTGAAAAGTATGGATTGTCATGCAAGTTGATGATCCTTGACTTTTTTTTTTCTCAGGTTTGCAAAAGGCATAAATAAACTTCAATGATTTTCTGGTTACACAGATTGTTGTTTCTGTTTTGGTTAATTGTTATATTTATCTAATATATTTCGGAATGTGATGCCTGTCATTTAAAGAAAATTCGATTATTTTGCTAACTATGCTAGAAAAAAGCAAAAAAAAATGAAGGCTATTGAAAAATCCAGCTAAAATCGATTGATGACCAACTAAACTAGTCAAACATTTTATTTTATTTTGTTTTATTTTATTTTTTTCAACATTCCAAAAACAAATGTTTTTTTTGATGGATGTCTGTAGTATTTTAGAGTAGGTATACGTCACTCATCTAATCCAGCTCGACTCAACCGATCCCTGTGCTATCTCGACAAAAACAAGTGTGTGGGTGTGTAACATAACATGGTATTTTTTCTCAGGGAAAAGAAATCATAAAGATCATCATAGAGGTGTATAGAGGGTAATAACTGCTATTTTTTTTTTCTCGAGTAACACAGTTAAATCACACAATGGTGAAAAGGCAAAACATTACATTTCATGTGTTTGTAAGCTTGCAAATTAGAAATATATGTTCTACAGCTAACCTATACTACTGAGCACCAGGGATATTTACTCTGTCTGGTGTATTGGCTTAAAGTTATCTTTGTGACCAGAGAACCCTTTCGGGACCGGAATCTATTTGAAGGTTCACATCCCTTTTTAGTAACTTGCACCTAAGCGAGCCAAAAATTGCAAATGTAATATGTTATGGGCTGACTTTTGATTTTTACATTTTTTTTTAATTATCGAATCAAAAGTTAAAAGAAGTAACCATTTTACTAGTAATAAAAACGGGATGCAAAAAAACCCTAGAGTAGAAGAAACCCATCAAACCAATCAAAGGGTGTAAAGATCATAATTGCATCTGTTTTCTCAACTGTACCCCGCTGTATCAATATGTTCACGGAGCACATTAACGTCTTCATTGAGTAATAAATAATACACGGACTTATTTTTTAGCTATACAAAACAAGAAACTTAGTCTCCGCTTGTTCTGAAATTGCACTTTACCAATTTGGTCCATATTGATTCGAATCGTTTATTTGGAAAACCGTATTTATTTCAAATTCACTAGATAAAAGCATATTGCTCATAACAAATGTATGTGACGCTCTGGCTAGATTATGTAAAATGAGAGGTACTTCAAATATGGTTCAAGAGAAATAAGAAAGCTCAACTAGTTATATACATACTGGAAGTTGTGTTTTTATCATACTGTATCCTTTCCACCATGTAATTGGTGTTTACATGTCATTTCAAACACCGTCTTTTCATAAATCACAAAAAATTGGGCCGGGTGTATATTTTCTCTGATCGCGTTCAACTTTGACACGTTCAGAGTTGCGAATCGTGTGTAGCATCAAATCAGCGGCTGTTGGTGGGTTTTTAAGTTTTATGTTTTTTGCACATGAGTTTGGCTGTGATCCACTTGTTTGAAAATGTCATTACTAATGAACTACAATGAAAATAGCCCCGAAAGTAAAAAACATAAACGTAAACAAAAACATGGTAACATTGATGTAACATACAGGGTCTTTGTGATACTGCAACTTTTTCTTGCTTTTGTTCTTTAGGTTAAATGGGTGGCTTTTTTTTTTGGTTTTTTTTGGTTTATTTTGATTTATTTTGGTTTATTTTGATTTATTTTGGTTTATTTTGGTTTTTTTTGGTTTATTTTGAAAAGCATCAGAGAATATAATATTAAGCATAGCAGTCAAAAAATAGAAGCCTCATTCTAAAAACGTACACAATAGAATCGTTTTTCATCTTTATTTTCGATAGTTACAAGAGATTACTTTATGGTTGTTTCAGCGCGGTCGTTTTAGTATGTGAACATATCCTAATGACTTTAAAGTAGCCTGGATACGATGAAGCTTATTCAAACAGACCCCAGTTTTCTCTAGTTATATGAAAACTCTCTCCATAAATTGAAAATAAAGCTGGTTTTTTGCACCCCTTTTATTAAAGTGGTGTGTACACATAAATACTTGCTCTTTTAGTACGGGTTTATTCTGAGAACTTTGCAACAAACTCAATAAATAGAGCCAGAGAGAAATCTAAGAATTTTAGTACTCATACCGTTTTACTGCCTGTATAATGAAATTGAAGGATCAGGTTCTTGAGCCTAGTTTGGGCACTTTGGTGCTTCGAGTGAGCAAAAATGCACATCCACGTGATTTTCATTGAGCTGGGGATGCGCGTTTGCAATTTTTTTAATAATTTGGGCGGCGAAATAACAAAACCAATGCTAGGTCGGGAAGGATTGGAATTGGAAGCCAATTTGCATTTTTTATTTAGCTTAAACATTTTTTTTTACCTTCAATAATACTCCAAACTAAAACATAGACCAACTCGAGTTTGACAATAGATTGGATTTGCATAGCTTCACAAATAATAACTTATTAAGGGTATAGCAAATTGTAGTATATAAGAGCGAGATTAATATGGAATTTTCGGAGGGTAAGGCAATCAACTAAAGCAAGAGAAGCAGGATTAATCACTTTATTTATTGGTACCAAAATGGACATTGGCTTTTAGATATAATCCAATTGATATATACTTGTCTCAACTATACATATTTTTTCTTTTGTGTTCATAAACTGAACCTCCGATGTACTTATACACGGTGTGTGATAAAAATAGATGAAGCAAGCCTGTTGGTGATAATCATCGATTGTAATCTATTTCAATGGAAAAAAACAAAACTGGATTTTTCAAAAGCGATTAGGCAGATTTTGATTTTTATAAATGCTTATCTTACACTAAAAGCCGAAAACCGGATAGCTATTATCGGAACATCTGTGGATAATTGGTAATTTTCTGCTTTGACTGTTATTAAGTATATTACCAATTCTCATTCATTCTACGTTTTATTTACCTTAAATTTATATTTTTTAATATCGTAAACAGCGAGTATATATACCCCGGAGGGCGGAGTGAAAGCGACGAAACACCTATTCTCGACATTGGAAATGGCATGTACCAAAATATCGATGATAAAATTCTAAGAGAGATATTCTCTCTGGTAGCCAGGACAGCGATTCCGATGACTAATCCGAAAGGTAAGGCTAACACATGACTATGTATTATGGCGGGGGAAACGAAGGACGAGCTAACAGTCGAGGAATGTTTTTTCTATTGTAGATTCAACAAAAATGTCGACAGGACTCTCGAAAGCACTTTCGTGTAAGTTAAATGCGGGTACTATAACGAATTTACATAGGATAAATGCAAACTAGAATAATTGAGTATGGATGTATACTAGATATAAACAAATTTTCGAAGGAGCATATAACCTCGAAGCATCAAAACCGAGTTCTAGTGGTATCTGTTTCTAACGATGATGCCAAGCAGTATATTTCAATAATGAATTCTATATTTGCAGCTCAGAAAATGGTATGTTTATTTTAATTTATAAATGCCATCATAGACCCACATCTATATATTTCAATATGAAGAAAGTATTTTAGTACTTGCAAACAATAAATAGGGTGTGTTGATAGATGTATGTAAAGTAATGCATGGTACTTCTTCCTTTCTTGAACAAGCTGCAGAGATCACCGGAGGTACCTTTGTAAGCGAGTTCCCTACAGAGGGGTTTCTACAAACCTTGATGGTAAGTTACCGATCTTTAAAGTTTTTATTGGTATACACTTTTATGAACACCAAATAAATGAATAAATATATTTATATATTTATATATTTTATACGTTGAAGACATAATTTTGTACTTACCACTAATTATGTTATCTGTATAAAACTAGTTTTCATTTATGGCTGATCACTATTCAAGACAGTTTTTTATGTTACCAGGAAAGAATGATGTGGACTTCAGGGCCGTATGCTTTTGTCATAAAAAGATCCTTGACATTGGCTATGTCTGTTCCGTCTGTTTATCAAGTAAATTCTCCTTTCATTTCTTTTTTCTCATATTTACCATCACGTTGTTTTTTATTTTCAGCAATCACAAGCACGATTTCTTCATCACTTATTTGAAAACAAAATAGTATTTTGCAGCTATGTACCTGTATGTTCTACTTGCCAGTAAGTTTTCATTTTTTAATTTTTGATATTTCCACAATCGCTGAATAATTCTGATACTCACATGCTAAACACAAAAATCACGTATTTTTGTAAATAGGACAAAGTTTGGGCTTAAGCTTCTCACTCCACCAAAGGACCAATGTTGATCTGTGCATTTACTATTAATCGGTTGTTTTTTTTTTCTCGTCAATGTTATCTAGGGAAAATTAAGATGTTAAAGCCACAATTGACTCTGCTGATACTACGGATTAATCTTCTCGCCTTCCATCCGCATCTGCCAACTATGTTTACTTTAGATTTTATCTAATAAACGTATTTACAAGTTACGGAGCTCCCACGATATCAACCTTTATTAGAAAGTGCTCTGCTTAGGTGAATATTTTTAATCTAGCTATCGTTCGCTTTGGTATTTGATTATAGTGTTGTATTCAAAGTTCACTATAGAACAGGCTGTATCTACTTCTCTTTAAGTATTGTTTCCTCTTTTTGGGGAAGAGGTTACACCAAGGGACAAGTGGAGTGCATCATAAAAAATATAAATAAAAGTATGCTACTCATAACTTGCCAATTCTTGTCTGGGTTGTATGAGAATGGTGCCAAAAAAAGAGCGGCCAGTCTAAAGGATATGGATTTACATGTTGAAAAGTTCACTTTGAGTTCATTCAAACCACAAACGTTCCTGTTTCTTTGCATTTCTTACGTTTTAACGACGTCCTGGATGTGTCCTATCCGATTTTGTTATGCATAAACTCACCAGTTTCTTTTATTTGTTAGTTAAATTCAGCAACTCACTCCACAAACAAGATAAAATAAAATAGCCATAACACTGACATCATATATTTTTGTATTCTATTCCCACATCTACATTCATATACTGGAAACAGAATACTTCTGTCTAAAACGTACGAGATGTCGTACATTGAGCACAATATAAATCATATAAAAGCTAAAGCTTTAGCTTGTTCATTTGCCTATCCACAAACATTTAAAATCTGATACTGTAATTCAGTTTACAAACTCGACTAACAGTTTTTTTTCTTCAAAGAATCAATGTTTTTCTACTATATATTTACTAATAATTCTATACTAAATCATAGCATCGATTTCCACTAAATTGGCTAATTTATTAACAAGCAAAATAGGGTATCAGCCCAAACCGTCAGTTTATTTTTGCGTTTTTTATTTTATTTGCTCATTTAATAATCCAAGTTTTCAGTTCTAGAATTAGATATCACTAAAAAGACCCAGGAATCCTAAGAAAGGTATACAATGGTGTATGATGAAATAGAACTATAAAAATACATAACCGTCATTGTGCCTTTTTTTGTAGAAATCAGCTCACCTCATTTTCAGTTTCCATTTCACTCTTTTTTCACTTCCCATAAAAAGAAAATATGCACTGTTTTTTTTTTCATCGAATGAGGTTGTTCTGGGATTTGGGGAATGGTGATGCTAGAAAAGCTGAATATATAAACACATATCAAAACTGCGTCTATATTCCCTTAATGTTGGGGATTTCAATCGATATCAAAATAAGTAAATAAAAGCTCTGGCTGTTAGCCCAAATACCTAGGTGCTAAGCATAAGGGAAACGATCATGTTACCTTTTCTTTCTTTACTTTTATTACCCAAACGTTTTTTCTTTTTATCAAATGTGTAATCGATGATAAGATTTCCTCAAAATAACAAAGTATTTTTGGTTATATTTTTGCACTGGCCTGTAAATTGAATCTTAGATCTAACTAGAGTTGTTTGCGTGCGTCTAAACACAAATACGGAAAGAATCTAATTCATTCTGTTCAACGCTACCAAGATTATGGATACCTTTCATTCCAGCGTGTATCTGTGTACAATCGCATTACAAATTCTATGAGAGAAAAGAAAGAGTACCGTGTGGTTAATTTCGCGCTTTTCTGTTTTAACTACATCCTTTTCTTTATTATCTCAAATTCAACTCAAAATTGAGATAGCTATTCAATAATATCTGTTTAATAAGCGTGCTTTTTGAAACATGGCAATACAACGAGATACTTTTAATATAAAACGTGTATATCTCATGCTTTCTTGTATACACTTAATGCACAAATATTGTCACGCTAAGCAGGATTGTTGGTATATGAGATAATCATTCCATGCTGGCCACTCTCAAGCAATTTACCAACAAAAACTACCCAATAAAAATAAATCACCTTTTTAGTATCTTATTAGCAAAAAAATCACTACTATAATCATTTTCATACATCAAATCTAGTGGGGGGGAAGTTTTAGTGGTGCTACATATTAATGATTGGACACCACTGGCTTTGGGAAATATGGTGCAGAAAAACGGTTATTTCTCTTTACAAGCTTTCGCACATTAAATGACCTTTTTGTCGGTGGAATTATTACCCAATCGGCAGTCATTTTTATAACAACACAACGTCAGCCAAATCAGATATATGGGTAAATTTTCTCAGCCCATTTATTGGGTAAAAAATAAGTTCGACAATATACATATTTACTGGAAATTGTGCTAATTTAAAATTATTAGTAGGTTTAGGGAGATGATGAGCAGCAACATGGCGAATACTATTAGTAAAGAGGTGACTTAATCGTCGGAATTTGGCTGCAGGATGTTGGGCCAGAAATAAAGTAACCTGACCAACAAAGAAAGGGTTTATTTTCCCATTGCTAGCAGCTGGGGTTTTGCTCTCCAGCTCTTTCCCGCAACACCCCCACAGATCAGATATACCACAGCTTGCCAAATAAAACGACACAATAATGGCCAATGTGGTCTATAGTTTGAATGGGAGGTTACTAAAGCTACATGCCTAGCTATTTACCAACATGCATCATTTTCTCAACCATTAGCAATAGAGCGGATACGTTACATAATGCATTCAGAAAAACATGTTACTAAATAATCAATATATCTTACCGAATATTAACGCACTTATGTAAAGCTATTGGTCTTTAATAAGAGAGACACTTGTTTTTATACACTATTTTATCAGGATACTCTTACTTTACTCTGTATTAAGTATAAGCCGATGCCATAGAGTAAATCTTATATCACCTGTCTTTAAATTAAAATTTAATATCTTATACCACAAGTCTAAATGTGATATTGCAAAAACTATAAATAGACACATAAACAAAACTCCTAAAACGCAACATAACCATCGACTAATCAGGACTAACAAGCTTCTGCATTATATATAATCACAACAACAACAACAAAAATAAGAACAACTTGGCTTTTAATAGCATTAAGTACCATTTCTACTCAGGAGTTAAAAAAGTAAATCAAAAATAACTACTACCAAGATGAACTTCAGTGGATACGCTACACCAGATACCAGACTGGATCTTGAGAAACACAAGATTGTGATAGAAGAAAAACCCAAGTATGGCGATGCTGTGCCGTTAGGCGTTGTATCATTTGCGTTCACAGTCCTGGAAGAGGCCCTCCTCTTTTTTTACCATTGGCCAGTGACGCGATACGAAAAACTGTACTTTCTAGCTGGAAATGCCACAATGCTTGGCGGAATGTCACAGGCCGTTGCCGGAATTATACAATACATGAATGGTGATACTTTCCATGGAGCTGTGTTTGTATCCTTTGGGGGTATCTGGATATCGAAGGGCCTTAGGACATACATGATGTTCAATAATCCAGTGTCATATGACCCCCAGTTTAAAGAAATCTACGACATCCAGGCTGGTATTTCCCATTTACCAGTGAGTATCTGGGCATTCATTCTTTTACTGTGCAATTTACGGGCAAGACTGAACACACTGCTGCTGTTTATAATTTTCAATATATATATACACCTTGTAACTGTAGCAGCATGGACAGGCAATGAAGTCCTCTTTAAGGTAGCTGGCGTGTTTGGTATAATGTTGGCATCTATCTCGTTCTATAGCTCTGCAGCCATATTGATTACCAAACAAAACAGCATTTTCACGCTTCCTAAAGGTAACGTTGTGTTTCCAGAAAAGAATGTATAAAGGTTTTTAATTTATTTCATAAGATCAAATAACAGGTCTTTATTCCCCCCCCAGCTCTCTTATTAATTATAGGATAAATTAGATAATACAAACCAATTCATTTTATAACTTTATCCAAACTTTATTCGTATTTTACTTTTAAAAAATATACAAAACTGACTAAAAAACTAAACAATCATCCTCCCCAAAGTGGGCAGGTACATACTATATCTATGATATGTTTGTTGACAAAAAATAATAAATTATGATAATATAATTTACAGTGGCTTTCCAATTTAACCGTTACTTTATTACTTCGTTTCTGTACTAAATGGTTCCGCAATCCAACATGCTTAAAAATAATCCCACTAATAAATAAATGTAGATATAAAAGAATCAAAAGAAGTACGCTAAAGAGTACTCGAGTATAGGAGTAAATGGTTTTCCTAATTCATTATTTGGTAAAGCAAAGCTAAAAAAACCGTTAGGGTAGCAGGTACAGACATGATCTTGAGGTTTGCAGATGAGGAAGCGGTGGAGAGAGAAGTGGATCCAGAAATGCTCAATGTCGCGTCGGCATTGGTGCAAGTTGCTGGGAATGCATCTGTATCCACATTGTACGAAATGCTTGTGTCTTGGGATGAAGCATATATTACATTGGATGTACTGTAGGGTGGGTTAGGAACGGAGTATCCAGGATTGATTTGCGAGTATGAGGTAGGATTGGGTGCTATTGTTGATACTGAGGATGATTGATAACGAGTGGTGTATCTAATAGTGGAAGAATAATCATCCTGTGAAGTATATGGTGTGATTGGCGTAGTTTGGGTATATCCGCTTTCCTGTATACCCTGGGTGGCCGATCCACCCTGGTTTATGGTACAATAGGCATTTCCATAAGGAATAGACGTGCATGTGTGGCCATACCGACAAACAGATGATTGCCAAATTCCTTTTACACACCTGGCTATAACGTCTCCTGCGCAAATTGTTACAGGCCCGGGACAGTTTTGCGCTCTTACAAAGCCCGATAAGGAGATGCTGAATAATACGATTACTTTTGCTCTCATTTTTTTTATACAGTAGATCGATTTAAAAGCAAGTACTAATTTATTTTTACTTTTTTCTGAGACCAAGATCTTATTTATAAGCCTTTACAGAATTTTACTTTTCTTTTTTTTAGTTCATGTAGAATGATAAGAAGTGATGGGCTTTATATACTCCGATTCCATGTAATTATGAAAATAAAAACAACAAAAAACAAGGTATAAACGAACACCAAGTTTAATATAAATAAACTTGTGTAAACTGACATTGTGGACGTATTCAAAATATACAACAGGATAACCTGTAAAGAGATCCGAAAAATATCTTTATCTGTATGGCAGGTAGTGCTCATCGAAATAACACATTCAATCCTTTGTAACCACAAACTTTTTATGCGGTATAGTTGGCCCTTTTTACGATTACTAGACCCAAGTATTATATTTTTTATTTCTTTAAAGGGTATCATTTCAACCTCAAAACTCCAAAAGTGTTGACTTTATGAATACATACTTGTTAGACGGAATACATATCTTAAGGATAGTTGAGTTTTTATGCAATATATAATCTTGTTTGCATTTTTAATATGCAATAATATTAAAATTTTCAAGTTTAGTTTTTAAATAAAACGGATAATAACGGTAAATGTAATACAGCTTATAAAATAATGGCTAACCCATTGCTAACTAAAACACGCCACATGTAACTTGCGTCATGAGGACTTTATAGAACAATCACACAGTAGATTCTCGATACTACAGCACCATCCATTATATTTGTAGCCATATTTTTGATTTCAAGTTATATTTGTCAAACACATAAAAAAATAAGACGAGAGAGGTCGGAATACAACCGAGGTAGTTAGCAGTGGGTTTAGGATTAGAAAATTTAACCGTAAAATTCTATAAAGATAAGCGATTATCATTATGATGCGGTGAAAGTGAAAGTGAAAGTGAAAGTGAAAGTGAAAAAAAAACAAAGTATAGAATATTAGAAATTGAAAAATGGAGGATTTCATGTGTTTCCGCTCAAGCATGAATGGTGCAGTATTCTCATCAAGTAATGCCCGGAAAACATCTAGCGCAGTGATAAAAATACTAACAAGTACGCATCGTTAACCTGACAAAAAGATTGAAATCTTACAAACTAGAACTTCTAGCACGACGTGTAACAGTTGTTAAATAAAGTGGTTTGATTTACAATTAATGTTTGGAAATAGTTGACCTTTGTTTGATCAAGCTGGTAGAGGTGCACTCCAGAAAAAACTTGGTACCTAAATGTCGGTTATGTGTTGTTTCAGCATTTTATTTCAAGTCTCAAAGATTCAAGACTGGTGAATACACTTTTCCAGAAAAAAAAACTAATACGGTATAACATCGATTATAT
>LSSK01000136.1:34712-75470 GCA_001969505.1 Zancudomyces culisetae | reverse complement strand
AAAAAAAAACATGCTTAAGATTGTAACAGTTATTATGTTAATTGGAGCCACCAATGCGTTAATGGCTATTAGAAAAGACGTTGTGGTTATTAAAGATAATGTCGTGACAGATCTGGATGAGTACACTACGTATGACATTGATTCAAATACCAGTACCTACTTGCCAACATCAAAAAACAAAGAGGCCAAAGGTATCCTATATAGCTTAAACAGTCCGCTGGATTGTGTTGTGGCAGACAGGGAAAAAAGCTATTTTGAAAAGAGCTTCGGTCACATAGCACTCATATCATTGATGGAATGTAAATTCAACGATATGCTCAAGCAAGCATATCATGACAGAGCTGTAGGTGCTTTGGTTTATGACATTACTTTCCAAAATTTGACAGAGCTAAAACAGCATTTAGTGAGTAACTTTTCAAGCACAAATATTGATATACCTGTGTACTTAATAAACAACTTTTCGGGATCATTATTGCGACGTCAACTTTTCGATTTGGAAAGAGCCAACAGCGAAACCGCAACCAAGGGGACCAGGAAGGTCGTGTTTATAACTTTTCCCACAAAAGATGAAGCATTGTTTACAAGCCTGCAAATACTGTTGATATCAACATATTCCCTGGTAGGCGTTGTACTCGTAGTTTTAGGTAAGTAGATATTCTAGTAGAAAATTATAATTTTATGTTTATATACAAGGGGTGGGAGGGGTATAGGTTATCTTTAAACACTTCTCAAAAAAATACTTGTTTATTTGATAGTATGCAATCACCTGTATAAACGGTTTATGTTCGAGGCTAAAGCATGTACGTTAGGTACTAATAACCGTGATCTCAAGCCTAAACACACCACCTTGTCTCCGAGCGACCTGAAGTATCTAGAAAAAAAGGAATTAACCCCAGAGGATGTAATCGGTGTCAAAGAAAATATAAGGCATAGCGATGCCAACGGAACTTCCAGCCCCTCAAATACTGTTTCAACCGCTGCATCATATCAACACAATAGAAAGCTGCCGCTATGTTCTATATGTATCGATGATATTACAATAGGTGCAGAAATCAGAAAACTGCCATGCGGACATATATTCCATCAGGAATGTATTGAATCATGGTTGTTGTTAAAATCATGCGTTTGTCCCACATGTGGTTATAACGTGAAGGAGGTATTGATGCTAAAAGCTGATCAGAATGATGCTCATTTTGAAAAGACCCCACTAAAAATGTCCCAGATTGGTCTTGTCACCACCGAAAAAAAGAGCCTCTTTACCAAGATAATGACAAAGCTTGGTTGTCAGGCAGGGGAAAATCTGCAACCTTTGTCACCTAACAACTCGGGTTTAAGTAACATCACGTCGAATATGAGAAAAAAAACGAGAATTGAATATATTGACACGGATTTTGCTCCTCATGATGCGAATATTGCCAAAAAGAGCGCTAGAGCTGCTACTTCATTCGAGTGTGAATATTACAACATGTACAAATAAGTGTATTGTACTATCCATGTTGAGCAGTGGTAAACTTTTTTAGAGAACTCTAAAAATTCTACACGAGTAAGCCAAAGTGTACAAGTAGCACTGCTTAACATTATTTTTTCATTTTTTGATATATGGCGACCAATAAGCCAAAGGCTGGAGAATTTTTTTTATTGAGTAGGCGATTCATCCCTGGGTTTTAAGAGACAATACGATTCCTCGCCTATAGAGCAGAAAAAATACAACGATTCGACAGAGGGGGGGTTATAGGATGGCTGGAACATGGTTTTTTTTTTGTAGTGGTCATATCTATTTACTAGCTTTACGTTTGTTTCTTTTTAAAAAAAGAAAAGTGTAACAGTGATAAATATTGGTAAATGCACAATACATGATCACCAATTATGGAAAAATCCTATTATTTTCCACACATCATTAAAGCTTATTTTTTCTCTCACTAACAGAAAAAATAAATAAATAAAAAATTGCAGGCAAAATTGCTAGATATAAATCAAGCATCCGTTATGGGGATCTTTTTTTCAATACAGCCATATGCTGTGGGCGTGAGTTCAACCAAAACTGATCGAGGGAATTTCAATGTGGGTATCACTCTCTTTGGAAGGATTCCCGGTGTGAAGTAGGCATAGACGCATCGCAAAACCGATTCTGGGGCAATGATCAAAATGTCATTTTCTTCGCGCTCTAAGCTCAGTATTACCGCCTCGAGCCTCAAAGACAGATCAAAGTATGACTATGGATACAATAGATTTTTTTAAAAAAAGAATGGAGGTCAGCCTGGATGTACAAACGGTTTTACAAACTATTCGTTTACCGCAGCATGAGACAATAAAAGAAGACATAGAAATATGGTGGATAAATCTTACCTCAGCTCGTGGAAAGCTATAATTATATGGATCGATGATGTGCTTGTCATATTCTTCGGGATATTTCTCTTTAATCTCGTTTGGTGTCATACCAAGAACAACACCTTCGTCTCTGCCCCTAAGCATCATCCGTCTACGAACTACAACTCCATCTTTATCCAAAAATGGCTCAGCCGTTTGAATACATTTGACTTGGGATGAGCACCAAACTTTTAGGATTACCCCCTAACAAAATTTTAAATTTATTTGTGCGATTAGTCTATTCCAAGATATGGCTTATTCAGCTGAAAGGAAACTTACATCACTTCTCGCTTCATATCCACGGTTTCTCTCCTTTATACGTTTCATTATGGATGCATACAGTTTCTCGCTGTACTCTTTTCCGGCTTCAGATAAATTAGGGTCGGCTTTCAGGCTTACACCTGATACTTCTTCTCCGCACTATATTGATGTTGTTCACATGTATAAATTCTTAGTTCTGTCATTAAAAAAAATTTTATTATCATTTTCAGCTTTTCTTAAGCCGACTTTGATATCAGATAAACACAAATAAATATTTACCCGAGCAAGGTAGATAACCCGATTTAGAGTATGTATGTTCATCAGATAAAATACTAGTCTTGTCTATTAGTCATATATGATACTACTGTTTAGTATACGCTTGTAGATTTCATGCTCGAGGTCAAAAAAAGAGTGAAAATATCGAAAATACGCATTTCATTATGAACCATTGCTTTGAAAATAAGAATAATTAAAATACCATCAAATAGCCGCTTATATTGTTTGTTTCTATCCGATCTCCCGAGTTGATAAGTTTTATATACTGCAAACTCTTATCGGTAATCGTTTCATACTCTGGCTCAAAGCTCTTGACTTTCAACTAAGTATATTTACGAAAGACACTTTTTATGAAATACTAAGACAAAGTGCAGATTAAAATCGATTAGCGAGAAGGAAACCCTTACCTTGAAGTCATTTATAGCATCCTCTTCGCTCATTTTTTCATACTATTAATAAAAATCACAGTTATCTGATTGAAAGAATTCATCAAAAAGAGTATAATAAGCTTACATCTGGTGAATTGATCTTCACTTTGCGGATGTTCGCCTCGATTACAGCCTCTTTTTCGCATATATATTCTAAAAGTTAAATATATGTTTCAAACATCGTAATTAAATGTGATTTTTTCCCATGGTTGAATTATTTGCAAAAGAATAACTGTATACAATATTTACCAATAAACACAGGTTGTATCCCAAGCCCTTCTAGTTTGGTTTTTACATCTTCCCTCGTTGCTCGAGATAAGTTCGCACCATCATAGATCGCTACCTGTCCCTTTTGTTTAAGTAAAAAGTCGGCCAACTCTTGTAAACATTCATTATAAAGAAATTCCCTGAGCTCCTTTGAGTCATCACCTATTGGCGAGTTGGATCAAATAATGGCGTTTACTCTTATTGAATTGCTAAAGGAATGTTTCTTCAAAAAACAAAAAAAAACAGCTATACTTGGATCAGAAGTGTATATCGCTTATATCTCAAAAGATTTTCCCTTCTCTCCAATTTCGTTTCCGTCTTTAGGGAGGAGGAGAATGAGGGAAGGAGATAGATCTTAATTTGTACTTTGTTGAATTATTAGTTACTTACTTTTACTGACAAGCTCGTACATGGTCTGAGAACCATATAACCTTCTGCGTGTTATTCCCACGTTAAAAGTGTCGCATTTTATGCCCATCCATGAGAGGTATCGAACAATCGCAAGTGATGTGTGGGTTTTCCCCCGAGCTGGCAACCTATTATGTGTTTTTAATTGAACATTTTCAAGTGTTGGCTCATGATTTAATAGTACTGGAAACTTACCCAACATTTACTATTGCAATGGGGGATGTCTTTTTGAGGGAATGCTCACTACCTAGATCTTCAGACATTATGACACTTTTCTTTACTGTCCTCTTCTAAGAAGCACTTATAAAATTGTTATTAATTTACTATTAATTTTGTAGTGATTATCTAAACCTGCCAATTATAATTGTAGTTCGTTTCTAATTTTCTGTTCTCGTCTGTTACATCGTTTGCACAAATCAATGCAAATTTGGCATTTAGTGGAGCCTGATATTTAAAACACATTTCACCATTGAACTTTTATGCAAGCAAATAAAGGGGTAGCTTGTATGGCAAATGGAAAACAGCCCAGAAGGTTTGTCAAAAAGTGTACCCTAATCAGCATATAATACACATGGTAACATATAAAACCTTACCTCCTTTCATTAGTGGAAAACATTTCCGTTTAAAGCATGATGATCTATTTTTAGCTCTATGGTACTACACACACGTTTACAAGAAAGAACAAATAAATATATGGGCAGCGGAAATTGAAAGCAGTAATTTTCAAATAAGCTTGGTGTGGGAGGAATAATGAACTAAAAATGGACATATACATATCTTTATTTGTTGCTTTTCCTTATTGCATGATTCATTTATTAACGGACATCACATAAAACTGAAAAAAAAGTAATCCTACACAACATATACCTAACCAATTCCCCTTCATCCCTCTAGAGACTCCATAACACACCATATGTTCATTCAAGGACATTGGTTCTGCTCTGAGTCGACCTAAGATTTTTATTCTAACCCGATAGACGCTATTCAATGATTTCGCTGTTCCAAGCTCAACCAAGAATACTAATTCGGTTTCTCTATTCTTAACAGAGATAAACCAGCCTTTGTAACACCACCTCTCCAAGGAGTCTTCATACAAAAAAAAGGTTTTTTCCACATCTCTCCTCTCACTAATCTCTTCACATCCTGGGTTTGATACTTCTGAAATACGTTTCTAGAAACGATAACCACAGTGCTGCGGAGTATTTGCTGTCAAAAAAGTTGACCAACGGTTTCTACGCTATTCTTTTCGCAAAAAGAACACTGTATCTTGAACTTAATATATACTAGTCCCATACTTGCTAGCCTATCTTAGCTGCTGTCTAAAACCTACTTGCTCATATCTTTCCTGTTATTCTTGGACCTAATTTATACTCAGTGTGTATAAGCTGTAGATAACACCCTTTTTCAGGACGAATTCGTGAATTACCAAACACACTCATATTTGGTGTAAAGTAACACTATATCAGGTACTATCTATAAATGAGTGCAGTGTTTTAAAAGTGTGATGTCATTTTACATAACAAGGTTGCTGAGTCATTTCCGTAGTTTGTTAGGGATCTTTTTAGTATTTTATTATTTGTTTCATTTATAGGTGTTATACTTAAAGACTCGATTAAAACAAAGAAAAATATGGCATTCAATTAAAAATAATGAGTAATGTTAAGCGTTAAAAATAAAGTAAAACCACCACCAAAACACATCTTGCGTCTGTGGTTGAAAGAATGAAAATATAAACAAAAAATAAAGTTAGTATACTATACATTTGGTGTCACTAGGTTACGTTCTCGGTACTTGTTTCGTTTTAATCCGAGCTGAATTTATTTCTATATTACATTAAGATATCATATAGCGAGATACACCGGCTTATTCTCGCGCTCTAGTTAATCGTCCACTGTTCATCGTTCCCCTCACTCTCACTCTCTATACACCCACTCGTCTTTCAGGTCACAGTTTAAGAAAATATCTAGATAGCAATTATTTCTTGTACTGGTAGCTTTTTCAAAGCCGTGAAGCTAACTACTTGGCTACTGTGGTCAGACGAGGAACAAATATTGTAAATTCTTCACTCGACGGCATCCTTAGTTGATCATTGACAGGACAGTAGAAAAATGCGGAAACATCACTTTGTTCTGAATCTGTGGAATTGGCACAATAAGCACCCGTAGAGGGCAAGATTTTATTTACATCTTTGGTTCGTGTATACACGCTTTCCAAGAATGGTTTGTTCAAAAACTCGTTCGGTTCGCGGAAAGAAGTCTCCTTTTTCATGATACTTTTATCCTTACGGCCACCAGAAAAATAAGAAGTAACTTTTGAGAATCCACCAAAAGATTTGCTCTTTTTAAAGGGCTCTGAGGGGTTATTTTTGTAAATGGGGTTTATGATAACAGTGTTGGTCACATTCTCAAAGTGCAAATTGTCAATATCCTTGGAACTTGATGGTTCACGTCGCAATAAATGAGTACTTTTACCACCGAAGTCCGTCGCCTTGGTCTTCTTGAGTTTTTCATTGTTGTTCTTGGGTGATGATGACTCTTTTCTATGCATTTTATTTGTCGAAAGATCATGGGCTGGCTTTCTGGTCCTGGTACAAGATAGATACCTCTGAACTATTGGATCGTGGTAAGGAGTTTGATACTTTAGTATGGAAGTGTCCTTGTTTAAAAACATTATTGTTACGCAGTAAACACAGTCGCAGTTTCGATGGCAAGTGCAGCTACAAGGAAGCGTCTTGATACAGCAGCTGCCTTTCCACCCCCTACAGTACTCACATCCCATATTCGTTACTGGTTAGAAAGTATTCAACACCCAAAGTAATTCTTAGTTTTGCGAGATTGGTCTTTCCAGTGGTGCACAATAAGAGGACAAAAAAAAAGTACTTGCTATGAAGGTGTTTTCTGTATTTATCTTGCCGAACAAATACTTGTTTCTTCAGGTGTGGTCGTAAAAACGCATTTATATACATCGCGAGTGGTTTTTTTTAATAAACATATTTCCCTTATCTTGTTGGAAGAAGAGGGGGGGGATTAAAAAAAAACCCTGTATCAACTGAGCCATTCTTTTCCCACTGCACTATTCATCAAAACTACTTGTGGGTATTAACTTTGAAAAAAAATGCGTAAATTAGGGTGTTTGTAAATAAATTGCAAATTTATGTGGCACAATATTAATTTAGGTTTAACAATTATGAATAACGTAAATAAATTATAACCTATGTTACTTTTGTCATTATATTATAAAGCCAGCAGAGCTTCCGGAAGTCCCTTCTAGCAAGTATGAATTCCTATTACCAAACCGCAAATAAATCCCCGTTAGCAGGTGAGTTTGAACCTATGGTTGTCTGAAGGAGACTGTACACAAAAAAATTTTTTAAAAGGGAATTAAATTTGTAAAAGGACCGAAAAAATATGTACATTTTGGGCTTACTCATCATGCCTAAATTTGAAACTTTAAGTGTCTGATCAAAGACTGAAAAAAACAAAGGAAATAGTTGCTAAAGCTGGCACTGGTACTGGTACTGGTTCTGATAATTGCAAATGATGAAAAATCCATGGATGAAAAAATACATTTTTGCTAGAAGCAAAGTGGAAATTCTATCACCCGGGTTTATAGCTTAGGTTTATATTGTATTGGTATCGGTGTGTGGTATCTCGTTTCGAGATCTTAGCATTTAAGCAATATCTGGAAAAAATTTTCGTACCACCCAAAATATTATTCCTTAAATTCGAAATGCACACTGCTTCATCCTAACTGGTATAATAAGTTAGTGAATAAACAAATAAATAAAGCCTATGAAGGTGTGCCTTCAACCATTAAAAGTAAAATGGAAAAAAGTACGCTAAGCAAAACAAAAACCATACAACTTATTAGAGTTTTATCAAAATCAATAAATATACAGGTTTGAATAAATGGCATCCCCAGCACTATTACTTTAGGTGGCGTGTAAACTGTCTAAATATAAACGTCCCGTTTAAATATACCATCAGGGTTTATTTAATAAATTATTGGAAACTGTTTTTCACTATAAATGCGCATTTACATAGCAAACATGTTTGTTTGACTTTAGGAGAATTGGAAGAGGTAGAGATTGTTGAATTAGGTAAAACATTATATTAAAATCAAAGGAATGTATACTATTCGAAATCTCAACCAGCTGATAGAAGCTATAATCGAGTGTTGGTAATGCAGTTTTTTACACCACAACCATAGTTTGAATGATTATACAATCTGAAATCATTAACGAAAAAAATCAAATTTTGTCAATTTTGGATTTATGGGTGTTTGTTCCATGAAAAATAGGCAGAAATCATAGTCGGTTTTACTTTGCGTTTTAGTGGAGGTGTGTCAAAAAATAACTAGCATAAAAACTCGTACTCGTGGTTCATGCTAATGTACTTTACCAAATGGCTATGCTTAGTTGTCATGCGAATAATTACTAAAATATTGTCTTTGGGTGTACAGTTATAACTGGACAACTATGGTAACACAGTCGAGAACTCCCTCTATAAACAGCACCCAAGATGCCACTCGTCTGGTGTCCTGGTGCTTTGAATCCAGTTCAATACAAAAATATTGAGGGGATGCCTCCTTTGGTTGTGATTTAACCTACCATCTATGGTTTTGATCCACACTTCCTCTCTTAGGTATTCACGTCTTTATATTTAGATGAAGCATTAAGAATTTATTAAACCTAGCATTTAGCCATTTAGAACAAGTTCAAGATGGGATAACAATTAATTTAGATATTGGTGCAACTATGCTCTTAAAAAGGTCAAAATGAATCATTTCTTTTCAATTAATCGAGGTTCAGACCAATTAGCAAATGTTCTGTTATCCAATTATATAGTTACTGACCACAAATTGGAGAAAAATTAACCCATGGCAAAATGAAGCTATTATTCAAGAGGAATCAACATCAAAATCAAGCATCAAATAGGATACAAATTTTATGAACAGATTTTTTATTTAGCTAACATTTAGTTGAATTAAAATCGCTTTTCATTTGGATGGTTTTGTTTAGGGTATTAAAATTAGCATATCAAGAAGACATTATAGCAACAAAAATATCCTCATGGCGGCAAACTTCGCACTTTTTGGAGGATGGCCTACCAACTAGCTGAGAAAAAAAGAGCGCAATTAACTTTTATAGAAGTAATTACATATTAATTAACCCAATGTAATCTGTGCTAAAATTAATTGGCGACCAACTTTTTTCATATACCATCTACAATTCACTAGAAATAACGATTTAAACAACACATATTTGGTGTGACACATGAAACAAAAAGAGCATTAATGCTTTTTGGCGAATAAATACAATTGTTTAGCCCTCGGACAAGAGTATAGTTTCTTTTAAAAGAACCGGAAGGTGAAAAAAAAAGACATAGTAAAACAAATAAAACAGTGAAGCTAGCTTTTGTAACACATCGCTACATCTTCTCACCTTTTATCAACTTGATACCATCTGTGTGACCCCTATAAATGAGTGCAAGTACGTTGAAAATGTGATTTAGCAGATGGAGCCAATATAAGACAAACTTTAATATAACGATGAACAGCTTTGTTACTTTGTGATTATTGTTTTATGTAAACTGTGAAGTACACCTACAAAAACTCATACTCTTGAGCATGTGTTAGAGAGAAAAGGGTTGAATCATGTCGCTTAACTTGTAGCCTTATTCATCAACCTTCGTTTCCACTTTGCGCTGTACTACTATCCTCCTTTAATGTTGACAAATGTACTAGAAGATATTCTAAAATGTTTCACCATACTTAGTATCCACACTTGAAGTACTGATTCAAAATCATCATATCAGTGGAAACAAAAATTAACAAATAAAAATGTTAAGTATTAAACACAACCTTTTGGCCATCAGTAGAGCATATCGTCAACATTTTCTGCTCTTTTATTGGTGTGATCAGCTGCCAGGGTAGCTGAGTTAGCGGTTTAAGCCGTAACTGCTTAATGTCTCATAAATATCAAGCGGTTCTTCCCTACCATAGCTTTATTACAATAGCAACTTCAAATACGAAAACTCATTGGTGGTATGGCCAAAAATGGTTTAATAAACATTGTTGTGGAAAGCCGAATAGCCTTCTCGTTAATTCTAGGTTGACTCTGAGTTAGAAATTTAGTAATATTATCTATTCTGTTGTTTTAGAAAACTTCACCACATTCGAATAAAATGTAGTAGTGCGCATAAATATGTTCTACCATACACGTCAACTCGTTGGTATAGTCCTATACCCGAGTGGACATAACCTTAATTTATACGAATTACGCTGTACATTTCCGATATTTTCTATATTAGGCAATATTGTTGTTATCTCCACAAAAAAAAACCCGAGGTTTTGTGAATATAGCAAAAAAAAAAAAAGCAACGAAATATCACATGGTAGTAAGTAAATATAGTAATAATGAGTAATATCAATCAATAATTAATAATCTCTGGTAAAAATTACACTATTTATATATGAAAAGCGTTGTGCTTACCAACACCTTTCATCTACCCCAAAATTTAAACACTTTTTTTAACTAAATCCTAAAGGTTACCAACCAAAAGGATGTGGACCCTCCTCCTGGCCACACACTCTATTTGTCTATCAGCTTTTTTTCACACTTTCCTTAATTGTAAACGCAAACCACCCATTAGACATCGCAGATAGATATATACCCCAAAAACTGACCCACTGACAAACCATTTGTGCCTGATTAGCTAAAGGGGAGCTGTCTACTTATTAAATTTGGATACTTTTATCCTTTCAAATGAGAAAATCGGGTTTACAAATTTGAATTTAAATTATCACTATCAACCCAAAGCAAAAAACAAAACAAAACAGAACAAACATACCATCTTTTAAATAAACAGGCATTTGTATCAAACATATCTAGTTAATATTTGGACCAGGTTTCATTGAAAGTGACTCGGATGGTTCAGTTTCCAAAGACACACTCCCAGAGGGACTATTTTGCATCTTCTCGCCATTTTTATTCTTGAGTCGAAAACCTGGAATGTTTTTGGGTAACAAGCTCCGCGAAATCAAACCAGGCCTGTTGCTTAAAAACACAGAGTCCTGTAAAGAATATATCTTATCGGTGGTACCTTTAGATGGGTGAAGAACTGGTGGTGAGGATGGAGATAGTTTTGAGCTATCGTTGATGTTGTATAAATCAAAATCTTTAAAAAGTAGGCCCGAACGGGTGCGTTTAGTCGGTAACAAGCCTGGCGCAGATTCTTTTGGAAGTGGGTCCGTTTCCTTATGTTCATCATATAAAAAATTGTGTGTAGTAGAGCGTGAAGCGCTTAGAGACACATCTGTTGAAGACGTCTTTTGCTTTTTCTCAGTATCCCCTTGATAGCCTCTGAATGCAGGCGGGGTTATAAGGCGAGTAAACTGGTGAGTGGGTGACGACAAAAATATAAAACTGTCTGCTGCGCTCGGTTGTCGCTCAATGGTTGGGCGTAATGGACGCTCTTGTGTCAGACTTGAAGTGCCTGGCTCCTCATTGATGGACATGGTATCAGCATTTCCAGGATAATATGCAGATCTTCTGGCTCTATCCTCATCTTCGTTGATTTGCTCAACAAGCCTTTTGTTGAAAAGAGCGTCCTTTTCATTTTTACTTGGGTATGCACCTCTGAGCTGCTTGACCTTCTCTCGGAATAGTGCACCAGTATGCTGAACAGCAGCTCCAATAAATGCCTTTTTTAGCTTCATAAGCAGTTCATAATACGATAAAACTTCATTTCTAAGTTCTATAGTGGGGGAGTTAAATTGAAAATCTGTCAAATCGGTTATGTTTTTGCGCTTGGGTCCACGATAGGTAATTATATGTGGGTGGCCCTGCATCTTGACATGAATAAAAGTATAATTGCTTGAGGCTCGATCTTTCATTGATAGGTTTTCGTTTTTTTGTTTCTGAAGAGCAGAAGTTTTTGATTGTTGTTGTTGCTGTTGTTGATCGTGATTCTCGAGGTTTGCAGAACGGGAAGGAGCCTGTGATACACCATCAACACCAGTGGTAGACGATTTTATTGATCGGGTCTCATCAAAATCAGAAACACCCTTTTTGCCCAATGGAATAGAACCGGGCCTACCTTTAGTAATGGATGTAGCACTTGAATCAAGCGTAGAGGCGCCAGTTCCAGTAGATTTGGATTCTGCAGTGTTTTTGGTGCTAGTTTGCTGACTTTTCGCCGTGTTTGTGTACTTTGCCTCATGTTTGGGAAAGAAATACTCTATCATCATTGATCCAATGTCATACGAAAGTTGAATTCTGATGGGTGACATGTCGATTTCCAAGTTCTCAACAATGTTGATGCCCCCTACTGGTGCTAGTTGTGAATAAACAACTCTTAACATCTTGTTCTTTGAAAAATCTATAGGCTCTTTCATATTTGCTGCAAAGGGCATAATCATTTCGGGAAATTTTGAATCAGGAACCCGTGAAAGGGCGACCACAAGATCAATTTCAAACACAATGTCGTTCGACTGGCTCGTAGTAGTTTCTATAACAGCACCAAGATTGCGTAGTTTAAGATCGCAAATAGAGTTACTATCATCGTCCAACATTCGCCAGTTGACATAAGAAAAGTTTGCAGTTATATACCGCGCAATGGATTTTGGGGGTGTCGGCAAGGGATCTTGATGCGATCTGGTAGATTTGGTTCCTAAATGGTCATCAGAAATACTCCTATGGTTAAAAAGCCGATTGCCGTCGCTTGCAGTATCAGCTCGTCTAAGCCTATCCTGCGATTTGCGCCTGGATAGTGATTTCCAAAAAGACCAGTCGTATTTTGATTTCTTTGTCCCATATTCCTTATTTTGATCCCCAGGGATATCATCAATACTTTCATCATAATCCGCTGGTAAAGATGTATCATTGCCTGAAGTAAAGGTATTAGCTCTGCTATTAGCCTGTGTTTTAGATAGCATGGGTGGTTTATTTTGCTCTGAAAGAGTATAAGAGGCAAGTTCATTTGCAAGTTCGTTTCTATCCGAAATTTGGGAATCTGGTCGGATAATCTGAGAACTAGAGTTTGAACCCGGCGTCAACCCAGACAAATGGCGTGTGGATGAACGAGCAAGCATTGATATCTTTTTCTGAGCGGCACTTACCAAATCCATAGTTATTCTGAGCTGATGCTCTAGAACGTTTATCTGTCTACTCAGGATCAAAACGGAACGCGCCTTATCTAAATTGGATATAACATGCTGGAAAGATTCCAGTGATAGTTGCGCGACAGTATGAAGCTGGTTGGCCTTTCCGTTTGCAATAACCACACTATTGTCATTAAAACTCGAATGTTGTAGGGAATCCTCCCATTGTTTTTGAACCCATTCCTCAATAAGCCTCTTTCTAACCCGCAACTGATCTTGCAATCTAACCACTGTTGGCCCAGCGTTATAGATACTTGCTAGATCGGTCGATAAAATAATAGAGTTGAGTTCATCAAGATATTCCACTTTTCCTGGCTCATTATACACAAATAGTTGGGAAATCATGTCAAAAAGTAGTCGATATTGTGCTGAAGTACTAGCAACATTAATGTGTGACATATAAACACCAACATACGTAGCCTTTCCACGGTTACTGTTGCCTGCTGCAGACGAGCCGGTGTTGGGTAAAGGTGCAGGCGATCTTTTGTTTGTTGAATTACTTTTGCCACTTTTGAGGGATTTCTTAGATGACTTAGAGCTAGGTAGAGGTGCTGAGTCGTCCACTTTGTCTAAATTGGAATTGATACTCTCTAAAGCCTCGCTTTGCACGCAGTCTAGTTCGGCGGCGTCTGAACTTTCAGCAGTAGCCTTTTCACTTTGCTGATCCAAAATATCTTCGTCCTCGTGTTCAGCAGTATCTACATCTTTGATTCTATGTGGATTCACTCTGTCATACAAAATGATGGCTGAGGATCTATCAAGAAATCTAGAATATTGCTTCAGCAGTCTTCTTCCCTCAGCAAGAATCGAGGCTTTGTGGGTTTTATCATCTTTGGATGCAGAATTTTTTATTAACTCTGTTTGTGTAAATTCAGGGGTCAAGAGAATTTCGATTGGAACCCATGCAGGCCAAAGAGTGCCCGTGGTGTTCGTCAGATCTGCAACATCAGATCCATAGCTGCAGTCAATCAGATATATTGGACATTTGACAAAATCTTCCTTTTTCACAGAAAACATTTGCATATTGGTTAGCTCTGCAAGCATTCGAGTTTTGACCAGATGTTCCTCATAATTTACTTCAACTGTCGTATCTATCATACGGTTATTTGTTTTATTGCGTGAGGAGCTGAAGCCTGTTAACCGGTAGATGTTTGGTGCTTCACGACGACTGTCTTTTCCTATAGCAAAGGTCTTGCTATTGTCGTTGTCGTCCTTGTCCAACTCTTCAAAAACAGACACAGAACCCCCCATATCTATTGAGGGAGTAGGATCTCTGGTAATTGTGGTTTCTAGAGAAGAAGCCGAACGCCCGAGTATTTCATCGGAGTATAGTTTGATCATATGTAACTGTGCCTTTTCAACAGAAGCAACTACAGCATCTACACTACTCTCATCAATTCGAAAAGACAGTTGCGAGTTTAGAAATTCAATCAACGCGTTATATATTGGAACAAACTTGTCGATGTTATCCGCAAATATCGAAGAGTCGATATTCTTTGTATTACTATCCGTCACAAAATCAGCACCAGTATTTTCCGACGATTGTACAGGCTCACTAAGCTCACTCGGCTTTTGAAACGAAGAATCGCTTTGAAATCTTCGGGCGTGTCGGTTCGCAAGGTCCCTAGATTTCTGCACGGTATTTTTGCCAGGTTTTGATGACGATAACGTTTCTGCTTTTATGCCTTCTTCACTCGCGTTTCTGTTGGAAAGATCACTTACAACTTTTGCTGCGGTTTGTGAAATGAAGTACTCCATTGCCAACCACGTGTCTTCATTGTAAAACAGTTTCATCGAAATGTCCCTGATTTGAGATGTCCATATTAGGTATGCCGAATAAAGCAAAAATCGATGCCGATATTTGGACTCCAGCTCCCGTGCCTCTTTGGCTTGTGTCATTCCCGGTGTGCTTGAGCTTAAACTGTCATTAATTTGGTCAACTAAATTTTCTGAAGTTATCTTTTCTGGGCTGATTCCCAGTAGCGACATACACCTGTTGATCAATCTTCGCCTAAAACACAGGTCATAGATCTCCAAAGCATTTTGAGTAGTCGACTCCTCGTACTCAATATCGGCCCCGAATTCAAACGCCTCCATAAGCTTTCTTTGCCTCAGCTCATTCATTTCTATTGCCATTCCCAGCCTTTCTTTTCGTCTACATAAAAGTATTGCCTGAGTTAGCCGGGAATCTCTTAATATTTTCCGGTGATCTAAAGAGCTTTCAGTGCGCGAAGTGTTTTTTTGCTTCATTACTGAATTTTTCAACGAGTTGGTGGGTATAGTTTCTTCCTTATCTTTTGAAGTGTTATTGAGCAAATAACCCTTGCTGAGTGAGTGAGATGATGTGAATTTCTTTATATTTGTACTGCGATCTAGATCTGTACCAACTTCGGCAAGTGAAGCGCTATTCATTCGCATTTTTCCTTGATGGGATTCAACGTCATTTGATGCCAAATTTAGACTTGCGTATTGCGCGTCCAACCTTTCCGCCGTTTTTTTGGCTAGACTCTCAACTTCATCTTTAATAAAGTACACAAGCCGTGGGGCAGTTAGAAAACATAAGACATTAGCATCGTAAAAAGTGGCATGGTTCAAGTTGAAATGTGTCGGATCTTGTAGACTTTTGAGGTTTATCCAACTTGCAAGATGTGGTTTTTCAATAAAAATCGACTCGGCACTCTTTGTCAAACGTATCCCATTGACAATGTTTCCTCCCCAGTAATCTGATTTTGAATCTGCTTCTAAACCATTATCAGAATTGACAAACACAGGTAGTCGATAAGACATTTTTATCAATCTAACGTCAATATTGTCAACGTCTGCATCAATTCTCGGAATTCCCCATTGAAATATAATTTTTTTCTTGCTGGCTTTTTCTCCGATGATTGAGCTTAAGCTAGACGAACTCGATTTGGTATTGAGGACGGTTTTCACACGCTTTTGGACTGCTAGCAGAGACGCCTGCAAAAATTTGGCCCGAGCCTTTACCTGAAATATATCCCCCTCGACTTTAGATGCCTTGATTTCGTATGGACTACTGATATCTGAAAACCGGGAATTTGTCATTTCGTCTAAGTTTGTCATGTTTTTAAGAAGCTCTGACAACTTGAGCTGTGGATTAGTAAATATTTTCAACTCGTCAAACTCTTTAAGTCCCATTTCTTTTACCTGGCTTATTTGTAAAGAATGACAGAGCTCAAAGTCTCTGAAATCAATTCCGAGTCGAACCGATCTTAACACCTTTCCAAACTTTATGTCCTTAGTCGAGCGCTCTGGATACATTCTACCTTTTTTCACTGGAAGATTTAGCCGTGAAGCAAATAATGACAAATAACTCATAAAATGTTTGCTTGTAATAAGCGAAATATTTACGGATCTTTCGTCTTTAAAAGCGTTTGACATATCGGATCTTTTTACAAACGCACCAAAGTACATATCTTGGGTACCCATATGATCTCCAAACTCACACTTGTGCAAAGGCGAAAGAAGAAAAATCCTACGGTCATGCCATCGACTTCTAGGCTTTGTGATACTCCTAGTGCTCTGTAGGAACGCAAAAGTTTTGATCGGCCCAGGTGTAAAAATGTCTCGATCTTTACTATCCATAGACATAAAATACTCGCTGTCCGTTTCCTCCCTGTCATCACCAACCGTCGCGTCATAAACATGTGAATCTCTAGGGTTCGGTGCCATATTACGCTTAGTATAATCCGGATCACCTGGACCGTCTCTACTGCCGCTGCGTTTCGCTCTGCCACCAAAACTGGGCCCAACGGACGCCATTTTTGTTGCGGTTTTAGCAGACCTTTGGGGAATGTGCCGTTCAGCGCTATACCCACGGTAGCTCTCATTTTCATCGTCATAAGGTAATACTGGGCTCGGTTGTATTTCATTATCAGCAGAAGCTAGTGTCTTTATTCCTTTGCTTTGGCTGGTTGTAGTAAAATTGCTAAAGTCATGGATCCAGTCATTCTTAATTTCAGAGGTATTCACCCCTATATGCTCAGAGTCGTTACACTCAAATTCACGAACTTCTTGTGGTGCCTCAGTATGTGTGGAAGTGGGAACCACTGCAGGATTAGTTGATGGCGCTGACTCGGCTTCAAATGGACTTAAAATACTGATTCCTAGGTCAATCCCACTCGATCTAAAGCCCGAATAAGCATCATACACATCTTTTAAGGCACTTGGAATATTCTCTGGGGCATGTGGAAGAATTTCCCACTTGGAAATATAGCTCTTATACTCATTTTCAGTGCCGTTTTCCAAAGATTGCGAATTTTGACATTCATCCTTACCAATGAATGTATTTAGATGGATTCGTTCTTGAATTTCAAATGATGTACCAAGTGATATTCTAACACCGCTATTTAGCTCGCCTAATACTTTTAAAAACATATAGTTGTTTGAAGAAAGTCTTCCAAAACGCCCAATAAAGATTTTTGACGCAGCGAGCATCTGGTGCCTTAAATTTTGAAACATTTCCTGGTCGGCTTTCAACGAATAATCTCGGTGTTTGTAACCTGGGTTGTACATGACCGCAGATTTTAAAACAAGCTCTGCGTTCCTCATTTCCTCCTCGATTCCGGGGACTCCGCACAAGAATGTCCTGCACTTGATTCGAATATTCTCGCTCATCTTCGCAGCTATACCAACTTCACTCCTTGAGCCATTGCCTTGATTGATTACTATATTTTTCTTAAATATTTTACATACGCCAGATGTTTCTAAATCACCCTCACCTATCGACAGCCTGACCCCCCCACGAAAACTAAATAGATATCCCCTATTTTCGACCGCATAATTATGCGGATCTCTGCCGCCGGGCGTATAAAACAGTAACTCGCTAGTGTGCTCCACCGGCCTGTTCCTACCACGGCGACCAATTTTATATTCGTTGGAAAGTCTAAACGAGTCTGATGTAGCAAGTTCATCCAAGTCAACATCCACCAATAATGCGCGAAGTTGTATCTTGGCACGAGAACGAAGCTTATCCCACCAGCCTATATGCGGACTAGGTTCACCTGAGGAAGAAGATAAGCTTTCAAACCTTTGTGAAAATGATACTATAGTTGGCTGTACCCTTTGACCCCAGCATACTATGGGCGAAGACGTTGGAAACCGACGGAGATTAATCAAGCTAGTCAACAATTCTCGCGTAAACTCGGACTGTGAGTGTCCATCCAGGTTTCCAGATCTAATAATATCATTTGCAGCCGCGCTTTTATCTGTAGCAGCTGTATAGATAATAAAAGATAGCCTAGAATGAATTCTTGGAAACATAAAGCTCTTTGACACAAACCACGGCAGCAAGACTGTTTTCTCTGTATCCGAGTACTCGCCTACGCTGGACAAATCGTTCAAAGTTTCCGTTGAAAGGTGTGGCGCTGGAATTTTATCCACTGTAAAGCTCGAAAGTCTCAGGGATTTCTCCAGGGCTCGTTGCTCAGAAAATATAAAACACCCCTCGACCTTCAAACCACATCTAAAGTTTCTATAACTCTGCTTTTGCCTATTTTCTATTTCGGCTTGATCCTCAGAAAAAAATGGGTCTGGTATTAGAAATAGTGGTATTGAAATGTCTCTCATTTGAACTTTGATTTCTCCGGTTTTAAGTTTCATCCTGAGGGGGATTAGCGTTGACCACAACTGATTTGGTGGTACTTCTGGATCTATACTCCTCAAGTATTGCTCGATCTGCTCAAAGCTCAAGAGCTCTGTTGGAGTTTCAAGTTCTATGCAGAATGCTCTGAGTGAGATAACACACATAGGAACCACAGGATGTTTCCAATCAATCTCGTGATATTTATAAGGAGGTTTTTCGGGCTCTTTTTCTTGTGACTCGTACATGCTCATTTTAATCGTTTCAATTTCGGTAATGCGGTATAGTTGCCTCTCATAAAACGCCGGGAGATCTGGATAGCTCACTTCATTGATGATTTCATAGTTATCCATCGGCAACTCAGTATCAGAACATGCTTCATTATTATTATAACTATGCTCCTTTAAATCGAAACATTTATCGGTAGGGAATTTGTAAGAACCCTTGAATTTAGACAACCGTGGATTTGACCAGTGGGTTGAAACACCAGAAAAACAACTAAAAGAGCTGTTACGCGAGTGATCATCCGTATTCCGGGGGTTGGGCTTAATCATATAGTTTCTTATGGCATTTATCCAATTGCTAGACTCATACTCCAAAAGTTTTTGCATTGCGCTATATAAAAGATTCTCTTCCTGTGAATTGTTATTGGAAGAAGTGTTTTCACCACTCAACTTATCTTTTCCTTCGGGTATAGATGTAGACTGCGGTCGCAAAGGCGTCATATGTATATCAGTGATACTTTTTTTAAAATCAACTCGATTGAGTTTCAGAGAATCCCTACCGCCATAGCCGCCAATTTGACTAAAGGACGATGACTCTCCAAACACCTTATTTTTATAATCTGTGGCAGATTTTTTTTTGGATTTAGGGTCACCATGTAGATGATGAACCTCCTGGTGCTTGAAACTACTCAATCCAGAGACTGAGTTTCTAAACTCAGTACGAACACGAGCTCTACGATGCTCTGTACCGCTAGAAACATCATTGGCACCACCACCTGCCTTAGGATCCACTGTTGAATGGGCTGATTCAAACGAGGTCATATTTTTATTCAAAGTCACACTATTCGCCATTTTTTTCTGGAAGGCCTGTATCCTTGACTGCCTACCTGCCTGTTCAATTCTACCAACACGCATTATTCGTTGAATCGCAGTTTCAAACGGATCGTCCTGAATTATCAACGACAGCAACTTACCATTAATTTTAAATGTCGGTAGATCATCCGGTTCCCGAAGCGATTTAAGCACTAGTTTTGCTGCTGATGATTTACCTCTGTATTCTGGTATTCCAATATTTGAAATGGCGGTAAGCCCATTCATCAACTTTATAAAGCATTTTTCCGAGTAAAAGAAGCCCTCTAAATCAATTTTTATATCATCCATCGCACTTGATACGGTTTGCAGGCATAACTTATATTTAGAAAAAAGCTGCTTAAAACTCTTTTGTAGCAGCTTTAACGAATCGATAGTACTTGACATGTAATACCTATGTCCCACATTTATACTCCCTTCGTCAAACCTGAGTTCTATTATCGTATCTGTTTTGTTTGGCCTGATTCCCAGTTTTTTTTGCTTATTCATCTTGTACATGGCGCTTGGAAAAATGAGATTCAGTATTGGATTTGAAAGCATAAACAATGGTGACACCTCCCCATCCGTGCCAAGTATCCCGACGCATGGCGCTTTCAACGATATCCTAGTAGCTACATTTGGTCGAGACTTATCCACACAAATGTTCATCAATACGTTTGGTGCACTTAACCTCAAAAACATATTGCTTCCTGACTTTCTTGAATTGATTAGCTTTCTGGTACTAGATTCATGTGATTTTGGTTGCGAAAACTCGCACACAAGCACAAATTCATTGAACTTGAACGACATCTTCATCTTGGATAATTTTTCTTTTGTGTTTTTCTTCTCTGCCTTACCAAAAAACCTCTCGGAAAAGCGAGAGAGCCTCCCACTAATTCCAATGTGGGTCATTACCAACATCAACCTATACAAACTCACCGTTGAGATTCTTATTTGAAAGGTATCTGCTTCAAAGTTTCCAACTCTTTTTGTAGAATCATTTTTTGTGTTGTTTTTAACTTTCCAAGACACACTTCCACTGAATTGAGTCAAAAATAATATTTGTTCTGGAAAATGTACATCCTTTGCAGCGAATTCTGTAAAGTCAGAAAATTCGCCACCACCATTTTTATTCATACGCGGGGTACAAGCAAAAGTATTCATCAAAAACTGAGAGAATCCAACCTTTAGATTTGTATTACTTTGCAATTTCTTTTTTTCTTTTCTAAAAACTAGATTAGCTTTACGCAAACACACATTAACCCCATGTTCTACCTGATCGATAACTGGATTTTCACAATCGCTGGCTGAAACCGAAGCCCTTACCTCATCAAGCACAGTGTCGATTTTCAAAGTGAAGTCCATCCCACGATTCGTCTTTTCAGCACCTTTGATGTCGATATCCTTGTTATCATTGAAAAAAGAATAAGAAGCTGTATTTGCTCTGCTATTTCTGCCGTTCAAGCCTTTCGCTTTCTCATAAGATAAGCTAGTTCTAGAGGTAGAGTTGAACATTGTACCGTTCGCATTGCCCTTACTAACTATATTCATTCCATTTATCCACAAAGGCAACCACTTCATTATAAAACGCAACTCGTTTGCAAAAATTGATGCGACCAAAACGCCTATATTTATTTTAAAGTCGGACTCGATAGCTGACTTAAACAGCTGTGAGTTAAAAGAATTACAGCCTAGTTTGCCGTTAATGGAACCATTGTATTGTATACCATTATTTCCCACGATTACTCTACTGTTTATATGTGCGGGATTACTCTTTACATCGACACAATCTTTTCCATTCAGGCTAATCTGTACGGGAGAAAGTTCACCACTCACTCTGCCTTCAAAACTAAGACAGGATATATTCTTTATATTCGACCCTTCGTTTACCAAATAAAAAACTGCATTGGAATATGCTTTGGGTATCACAATCTTTACAAAATTAGGTTTTAGCTCCTTATCTTTCAATTGTAGGGTTGTAAATGTAGGAGTTAATTCTGCACTAATCTTGTTTACATCGACATTTAAATTTATCTTTTTGAAAAAGCTACTTATAGCCCATTTGATTGTAATCCACCTTTGAGCTTCCTTTTTGTATGAACGCTCCTTTTGTCCCTTTTCAATAGCCGATTCTTTTGTTGTAGTTGTATTTGTTGGTATTTGTGTCGTTGTAGATGCCAAAGCAGCCAGAACATCTTCATCATACAAATTCTGGTACAAATACGAAAACCTGTTGCGTAAATTAGCGTGGGACATTTTTGACACGAATTCCATTTCGTTTTTGAGTAATGCTAGATAGCCTTTGCACATATTTAAAGCATTTAAACACGCTGAAACAAAGTGAACGTCTACGGCTAGTGAAGAATCGCCTATACGAGCACTGATTACTGGCTTTGATGTTAGTTGCTCGTTTGAGCTGGTATCTATTCTTATCGGAAGTGTGATTCCAACTTTACAGCCGCTGTTTACAAAGCCATTCTGTAATCTTGGTGATCCAGAAGTGCCATTTTCACTAGAAACCTCTCCTTGCCCCATGACATAAATAGTGAGAGGACCTGTTTCAATGAAAAAGTCAAGCTGTACGCCGATTTTTAGATCTTTTTCGTATTCAGATAGGCACTTTATCGCAGGCGTAAATGTACTTCCGCTACCACCATGATGGGTATATATAGTACTCTTGCTCCTATCATTGGTTGAACACTTTTTAGGTAATGTTTTGCTTTTGGACTCATTAGCAGGTGTAGAACCTTTTGATCCTGGTGCCACAGTTATTCCGTCTGCTTCCGTCTTAACAGTGATTACTTCTTTTAATTTTTTATAGCTAAAGCTGCATGAAATATCACGTTGTGTCAGATTTAGTACGTCTTCATAACTCGCCTCTTTTTTTAAATTTCTTTCTGTTCCTTCCCTTGTGATCAACGAAAATTCGTTAATTATGAACTGTATACAAAAGTTGCTGAGTTCCAACCGCTTTAACAACTTTCCAATCTTACATAGATAAACGTTTTTTTTGTTTAATTTGAAAATCTCGCTAGAGAGATCCTCTTTTGAGAGGCTTTCGTTTTCAGTACCACGCGAGCTAAGATCAAATGATACGTCATTTTTCTTGTCGAAATCTCTGTTATTTGTAGCATCCAAATCCTTTTCCTTTAAGAATTCGTTATTCATACTAGTTAATAACTCCCTAAGCGCCTTCGAATTCAACTCTGTACTGATATTATCAACAAAACAATGCCCGAATTCTAGCAGTAACTTCTCAATCCCATCTCCATATATCCGAATCGATTTAAAAACCACTGCCGAAACAACTTCTTTTATCCACCAGTGGTTTGAACACAGCAAATTTATACCTAGTCTGGTCTGGTCCATCGTGTGAAGGACTACACACTTGTCCTCATTTGATATCACGCCTATTTCTCTACTTAAGTAATGGAAAAGGTTTCCTGCAAACCCTTCATGTTTTAATGCGTGATCTCTTACTTTTATTTTACCCTTGTCCGTCAAAGTATACAAAGATATTCCTTCAATACTTAATGTTAACTCAGAGTGAGTGCCTTTGCTTTCCACATCTTTTTTTATCTTCACAGCATCGGTATCTTTTGAAAAGTTCTGGTCTTCACCAACGCATGATTCTACTCTAGCATTGCTATCTCCTGAGCTGAGATTCCCTTTTGGGTTGCTAATACCCCCAACAGGTCGATCTGTTTCAGTATCTTGAGATGTACCATCTACTACAAAATCCTTAAATATTCCTTCTTGGGCTTTTTTGGCGATATTCTCGGTTAGCTCTCGAAGCAATTGTTGATTTTTTATACTCTCTTTTGAGGACGAGTCTCGTACCCTCATAAACAAAACGGAAAGTACAACACCCTTTCCCAAGTTCCACATATCTGCATCGTGTGCTAGTACAACCTCAAGATTTCCCACTACTACTTCAAACCATGGGAATACAAGTTGAATGACTTTTGACACCTTCACCAGAACCGATGTTGCTTTTTTCGCAAATTTTAAAAGCCGTGTTTCTATCTCGATCTCTTCATCATGCAAAGACGGTTCTTTATCTTTGAATTCAGCTTGGTTTTGCTTTTTTCCGGTCTTTGCCTTTTTTTTCTCGGCTTTCCCTTTGTATTCATTAAGGAAAACAAATACCCGAGGATTTAGCACAAACATTTGAATCCTTTTTCTATCCTTGCTATATCTCCTGGTATATATATCTTCGCCACATTCATACTGCTCCTCAGCTTTGGACCCTGTGCTTATCGGTTCACGTTCATTTTCGCCGCCACCAGTCTTTTTAGCATCCTTTTGTTCAGATTTAGGATTCCCGAGTTGAAAGTAATTAACAATTTTACTTAAAAGATTAGACTTCATTATACTGACACTGTCTACTGCCCTTCTAAGGATAAACACACTAATTCCGATTTTTTCCACGTGAAATCTTACTACAATGCCGTTCTTAAGTTTTTTTTCGAATTTTAGCCCATATATCGTCATTCCTTGAATGGTCGTAAACTCTAGCCCTAATTTTAACAAGTACCTACGAAATGGCGGCTTAATCAAAAAAATCAGCGATATATTCCATAGCAGAAAAATCACCAGGGCCGCCAATACGACGATGGCTATGAATTTGGGCACCTTTATTAGCTCTTGGTATATATGCTCGAACATTTCTGTATATTTGCGTATTTATTATTGTATACAACGGTGCTTCATCATATTATATCGCGTTATCGTAACAACCTAGAGGAATCGGCACTTTAGCTATATTTTGGCCCTGCTTTTCACTATTTCTACTTGGTTTCTTTCTAGTGTTTAAAAGTTTTTCTTTTATATTTTTTTTTGGCAGTTTTGGCAGTTTTGGCTGTTTTTAATTACATAGTTGCAGTTACACAAACTTTAAATGATAATGAAACTTTGCTGTGCTACTGAAATTTCCAAATTTCCAAAATCTCCAGTTTCGTTATTATTTTGTTTACAACTTGTTGGTTCCTAGTAATTACAAACAGCCATTGGCTAGTGCCCACGCTCTTTACATTTTTTTATACACGATTTTGTAAATGGCTTTGTTTTATAAACTGTTTTATTTAACTAAATGGCCAACCCAATTAAAATATCATTAATCTGCTTTTAGGAGCAAAAGCAGATTGGTAGAACAAATGGTGATGAACCTAGCGTTCCGATTTAAATGGCTTTAAACAATGACACAGCATTTCCCAGGTACCTGAGTCAAAAGTTAATCGCTAAAAACCAAAAGCCAAAGCCGAATTACTAATCACTATTATCTAGAAAGCAATGCGTTATAGGCGAGCTCATTCTGCACTTGCTCAGCAGTAGCTTTACTACCTTCCCCCTGTTGTGTTCATGATAGAGCGCGAGGTACCAGAAGATGACCATAGACAGCTACTTACAAAAGATGGAGTAGGCACAATTTAGTACTCAACTCCAACTTTTAATTCTTACTCATCAAATTGACCTCACCCTCACCCCCATCCCCTAGTACTGATGTCACCCGCTAAAAGCATCAGCCAGTGATTACTGGATTTATAGACTCAAAAACTTGTTTAGTACTTTTATACAACAAAGACTCTTTGAGTATGGTGACTACCTATGTTTGCTTCTGCCTTTAACCTTAGCTAATATATTTTAGCTGCTAGTGAAAAAAGAGAAACAACCTGAAAGCCCAACATAGCATCCACATTAACCAGAGCAGTGCTAAATAGTAGAACAGCCATTTTTGAAACCAATCAGTAAATCGTTTTCTTGTGATCAGCCTGCCTACAACAAAGAAAAATCTTACTTTCTTTTTTGTGTGTCCTACAATACGAGATAGTTAAATTATTTGGTTCATGGTGTGATCACATGAAAATTTTGCTAAAATTCAGCTCCTTTAGAATTATTTTCGCTAATTTCATCTTTTTTCTTTTTAAAGGTGATGTTGAAAGGCTGTAGCTGCGTGGGTTTAAGAAAATAATCTTGGTTGTGAAAATTAACACTGTGCATAAAATAAAAATACTTTTCTTCAATATACTATAATCATACTATAGAAAAATGAGCTTTAAGAAACGTAAAATCGGTAGTAGACGAGAGTTTAAAAAAGCAATCGACAGTATCTTTGAGGAGCCACAAGAGAATTCTGAAGTAGGCAATGTTCGATCAGAAGAGATGCCCAAAGAAGAAAAGCTATCAATAAGTGAAATTCGTCTTTTACAAGAATTTAGAGGTCAAAAACTTGGGGTTTCAACCCTTCTAGGAAGCCATTCGGGTCATCTAGAGCAAGATTCTTCCAACGTTGACGAGACGGGAGATACAAGTTTAAGTGCGTATCCTAATGTTGTGGCAGGTGGGAAAAAAGACCAGAAAAATCTCAAAAATGAAGGCAAAATGACAACTATAAGGACTTCAGATTCCTTTACTCATCAGACCAACATTGTTGATGTTGACAAACACATGCTGGAGTTTATTGAGCGCAAAATGTTGGAAATCAAATCCAAAAAGGCTCCAGATGAAGATCAAGCGCATTTAGACGGTGATGAAACTAGTAAAAAGTTATCTGAGATAAATAAAAACGAAAAAATCCGCGAAAAGGACCAGAGTTCAAAGGTATTTACAATAAATATTCAGTTTTTATGTGAATATGTCCGTTTTTGGAGTTTGTCTATTTATATAGTGGCTATTTTATAAGGAAAGTTTGACAAACTTATTTATGCCAAATATCCATAGTCTGAGCGGGAGAAAAATACCGAAGGAAATATTCTAATATCTGCATCCATGTTAACATCAGTGCCCGAAGTTGATATCGACTCATTGTAAGTGTCTCTATGTTTTTTTTTCCACTTACATCTAACTGTCGCTGCTACCTTACCCATCACACTCATACTACTAGATTTTAAAAGCTTTTTACATTTGTTATGTTAATAGACCTGCAATCGAAAACAAGGGACTCAAGAGGAAAATTAAAAGACATTACTAAATATTCATTTTCCATGCTGTATATTTTTTGTCTAGCTTTTTGATAACTTTAGCGTGCTTTGTATAAAACCAATAGTGTAAATATATAAATATAGTTTATTTTTTTTGTTTACAATGGCATTCCAGAGGCCGAAAAAGCATTGTTTTTGACCAACTTCCCTAAAAAAAATAGGGTATTATTGTAGAGCTGCAGTTGTATTGTAATGTTGTAGCTCACACCCGGCTGAGCGAGTTTAGAATGGGTATATTGAATATATATATTGCATGATCGTTCTTAAGAAAAGACAACATTTTGGTTATAAACCAACTATACAACTAACATCTTTTTGTCTAGTAGGTCTGGTATTTTCTTACTACTCATTTATTTTTAGCTGGTGTAGAAAAAATTTTCGGATCGGCTTTTGGCGTTTATCATTAATTAGTTTGTTTTAATATTGCTAAATTCAATTAGGAGAGAAATTAGTTGAATGGATTTGGAAATTGAAAATTTTTTTAAATATTCACAAGTTGACTAGGTTTTGCGAAATAAAGAAATAGCAATCTATTTAGAGGAAAAGTGAAAAATATATTAGTATGGAGAATATTAACTTTATTCCGCTCGGTGATGACACCGATACCGAAAATTTTCAAGAAAACACAAATGAAAACGGCATCAATCGAGGCAACGGCAACAAAAAAAGCACATTAAAGGAAGGAAAAGATTATAATAAAAATGATCAAAGCAACAAAAAAAGTAGCCACAGGGAAATGAGGGGAAGTAGAGCGAATGAGCACCCTATGGATAAAAATGCTAAAGATTCGGGGCCAAGAGGTAAAAACAGAAAGAGGAAGTATCACTCAGGCTCCGAATCTGAGGATGACGACGATTTGGTGACTGGAGACAGTGAGAATACAGGAAAGATTGATACCTGTTATGACGGTACCAAAGTTCCAGTTTGGTTGGCAGGTAGGCCCAGAGTGGGTGGACCACACAGCCATGTTCATGAAATGTAAGTTGCACTTTAATCTTGTATTCCTTTTTCTTTTCCTTTTGTTTTTTATACCAAAATGTTGAATACACTTTAACAAGTTATCACGGACTGGATAGATTGTTTGAATATTTCTAAAAATCTAAACAATGATTAAATTAAAATAGATTAAATGAAGAAATATGCAGATTTGTGGAATATATAGAACCTACAAACGAAGAGCATGCTATTAGAGGATTTGTAATAGAAAAGTTAACTAGGGCCCTAAAGAAACTGTTTAACAAGGGTGAAGATTATGAAGTCGAGGTAGTGACATTTGGGAGCTATACTACAGGACTATATTTACCCTGCAGCGACCTGGATGTTACAGTAACAATTGTAGATAAAAAAACGAAGCAACTTGTTATCAACGAATTCGAAGGGAGAGATAAAAAAACTAAACTTTTGTATAGAATGAAACGGATACTCAGCAAGGAAAGATTTGGGAGAAAAATCGAGGTGATATCCAGGGCTAGAGTTCCGTTGGTAAAAATAGTCGAGGAGCACACCAATATTTCATTAGACATTTCGATAAATTCGTTAAATGGGTACAAAACAGCCAAGATTGTAAAAAAATATATAGACGAGGAGTACCCCATAGTGCTTAAAAGCCTGGTGCTAATTATTAAATTTTTCTTGCAGCAAAGAAATATGAATGAGGTTTATACAGGTGGCCTGGGGTCATATGCAATCGTGTTGATGCTGGTTTCATTCTTGCAGCTACACCCTTTGCTTCAAACGAAGGCAATAGATCCAGCAAAAAATATGGGTGTGTTGTTGTGCGAGTTTCTTGAATTATATGGAAAACGATTCAACTATGGAAATGTTGGGATAGTGCTTACAGACGGCGGGTTTTATATTGAACGACCAAAAGGTGAAGAAAACGAGGATCCCTATGGGAAGAAATCACAAGTCCTCTATCTGCAGGATCCAGGTGATATGCTAAACAACGTTACATCAGGAACATATGGAATTTCACGCGTTAGACATAGCTTTTCCACAGCGTTTGATTTACTGACAGGTACAATGTATCGGTACTTTCAAACAAAAAGATTTGGAAATCCTATTACTGAGTTTGAACAACAAAACAAAAGGCACATATTTTTCTCTGGGAACACCGGTAGGAATTCAAACAATGTTACCTACGATTTGAACAATCCAGTGAGTTTTCTGAGCAGTATTCTTACTGTAGACAAAAAAACTATTAGTACGAGAGGCTTCTTAAAAAATTTGTATCACCAGAATGTCTTTCAAAATGAACTGGGACTCCCAAAAAAATTACTAAAAGGTAATGGCACCACTAATAGTAAAAACAAGCGAACTTCATCCGCAGAAACTTTGCATAGCGGCTCCTTTGGCAGCGCTGGCACCTCTATAAATAAGCATGATTACAAATTTTCCGCAGGAAGCCAACCAGACTCATCACCAGTGTACATTTCAGACTCCGAATGAGCTTTAACATGAATAACTGCATATAACATTACTATTGTGCTCTGAGATTAACTTTTGTGTGTGTACGTGTGTGTGTGTGTGTGTGTGTGTATGTTGGAAATAAACTTTTAATAGTGTTACGAATGTATTCATAGACCATTACTTATTTAAGTGCTATAAAATAATATTATTTCGATTTTTTCGATTCAGGCTTTTTGACATTCTGGTTCTTTTCACTTGGTTGGTTACTCTTGCTAGAATTTTTGATTCTCATAAAGTTGCAGTGCTGGATGTAGCTCCCGTACCCATTCAAAGTAGCAACCATTGTCCCGACAACTAATCTGGCTTCTTTTTCGGTAAGTCTAGGAAGTATCTGATCAATAAAAGCGTCGATAATTCCTGATAAAGCAAAATTTGGCGCATGTTCACTGAATGTCCATAGCCTGGCCGATAATATATATGTTAATCCCGCAAACAACGAAATTTTCATATCGTAGTTAAGAGGCAACTGGAATTTAGTGAATCTTGATGCTCCTACTGGAGGCAAAGGAGATGGAGATGGTGAAGAGTTTTGGGTCAGAATCGTTGGTGTTCTGAACTGCCAAGTGTTGCTTGTCAGATTGAAAAAGTCTGCAATAACTCCTCCACCGCTTCCTGAGAGCATAGCAATTATTGCCATTCCTGGTAGTGAATTCGATACTGCTTGCCCCTTCATCTTGAGTCTCACCAAATCTACACCACCATTGGTAATGTTGTATCCCTTTTGCAAACCATCAAGTGTAAACATTATCAAATCGCCTATCGGCGCTACACTCTCGAGAAAGTTATACACTATATCTCCTGGTGATTGGTTTACAATGAAATATGCGATACTATAGCGTTGTGGTTATTGTACTTGATGTTAGTTAGTTACAAACAGCGTATGCAAGGCGCTTTGTTGGCAATAGGCATTTTTCCTGAGTAAGGTTTACATAAGAAATTAAGTACAAAAACAGAAAATGACGAGTTTTCGCCAGACTTACGTATTTACTAATAGCGCAGTGTTACTTTCTAACCATGGCTGAGGAAGTCCCAGAAACAAGGCTACAAAATTAAAACAAGGGTGCATTTATCAGTTATTTAGCTAGAAATTTATACGTTGCACAAACCAAATGCCGTACATTTATATTAATAGTTCAAGTGCATACACATACAGCAATAAAAAAAAGAGTGAAAGAGGCAAAAACTAACCTGATATCATTGAGCCTCCCATAGAATAAATTAGACATACAAAAGCCTCTTGAAACAAAGGCATTCTTGTTGAAGCTGTGGTTGAAAGTTTTCTTCTAACTGCATAACACACCGCAAATGCATGGATAAACTGGAAAATACCAACCGGAAAATAACCGATTTGGCCATCCTGCGTAAATGAGGTTGACAAGATTGATGGGACCACCTCGCTTGCTTTCTGAAGCATGGCCCTGACAATCGTGGTTTCCTGGGTGCCCTTTTCGTTCACCAATTGTTCCATCTTATTCTAAATATTGTGAGTTATCTTTGCTTTGTAAATTCAAATGCAAGTGCAAAAAATATATGTATATAAAAGCAAACAGTGTTTATGTTTGTTATTTTGCATATTTGCTAATTCAGGTATCAGCTGCTAACCCCGAAAATCTCAGCCTCTTAAATCCTGCAATTTCAGCAGATTCAGAAATCACACGTGATTTGACATGGGAAAGCATAAATTAATTTTTTTGCTAATACATAGATTACTCTAGACAATCAAGTTAGTAGGTGGGAAATGAACATAATGTTAAGGGATCTTATCAACAACAACAAAAAATCCAGCTGTTGATATAGAGGTCGGAAATGACAGGACACTTTTTACAGAGTAGGTTGCAGTTGGTTTCTTGTTTTTTTTTAGCTTGTTCTTACCGCTATCCTACATCACTTAATAAGTCATATTCAATATACTATTGAGTTGGGTATCATTATATAAACCAGAATTCAAGAACAAATAGATGATGAAAGCAGTATATTATTTCAGAGAATGAGTAAAAAAATAGAGTATAGATAATGGAAAGAGAAAATGTGTTAAAGGATTAAACTGTAGCGTTGGCATGGATACGTTGAGCACGGCCAGAAGGATCGGAGCTACAGCCCCAGTCGGTTCTTGGAATCCATCTAACAACAGAGTTTTTACAAGCGGGGTTGGGGAAAATCTTTTCAAATAGCTCACGGTACAGGTATGCTTCCTTGGTATTGGGAGTATCGTGTGGGAAAGTGGTGGCACGTGCAGCAAACTTTTCGTCGGAAACTTGGGCTTCTGCCCACTCCTTCAATGAATCAATCCACGAATAGCCCACACCGTCACTAAACTGTTCCTTCTGGCGCCAAAGAATATCGTGATCTAGATATGGGCCTTCTTTAAGCTCGTCCTCAGTGAAGTTGGCTCCTGGGAATTCTACATCAAAGGCTCTACGAATTACAGCCTTTTCCATCAAACCATCAGCATTGGCACCACATACCTTGTACTTGGGATCAATGTTCATTGCTACTTGCAGAAGATCAACATCCAAAAATGGTACACGTGCTTCAAGTCCCCATGCCATAGTAGACTTGTTTGCTCTTAAACAATCGCTGGTATGAAGATTTTGAACTCTTGTGACTGTCTCTGTGTGGAAACTGTCGGTTGTTGGGGCATAGTGGAAGTACAAGTATCCTCCAAACACCTCATCACTTCCTTCTCCAGACAAAACCATCTTTACACCAAGTGCCTTAACTTTACGTGACAACAAATACATAGGTGTTGATGCACGGATTGTGGTGACGTCGTATGTCTCCAGGTGGTAGATAACATCTGGAACGGCATCTATTCCCTCCTGAACTGTGTATTCAAAACCATAATGCTCAGTGCCCAATTGATCTGCAACTGTCTTTGCTGCTTTCAGATCTGGTGCACCTGGTAACCCTATGGAAAATGACTTCAAAGGCATAGAGCTGTTGGGGTTGCCTGTTGTCTTTTTTATTTCGCGTGCCGCAATGCTAGAAATCAAACTGGAGTCAAGACCACCGCTAAGCAACACTCCAAACTGCACGTCGGACATCATACGCTTGCGCACTGCCTTAACCAATGTCTCACGAAGCAGTTTGTAGTCAACCTCTGTGGTAGGAACGCGCTTTGCATCCCACCAGTCTGGGTTGAAGTATCTGACAAATTTTCCGGTTTCGCTATCAAAGTAGTGGCCATTTGGAAACTCTTCAATAATATCACATTCGCTCTCCAATGCCTTGAGCTCGGATGCTACAAACACTGCCTCGGGGTGTTCGCTGTTGCGTCCAATGTACAGTGTTGTGATACCTATAGGATCACGTGCGGCAATAAGCCTTTGTTTTTCGCTGCGAACATCCAGGAGTGCAAATGAAAACATACCATCAAGCTTCTTGACAGCATCAACACCAAGCTCTTCATACTATTTGGATGTAGCGAGGTGTACAGAATTAATACCGCACTTTCAACGTTCCCACGTGTATTTTTGATACGTATTGACATCTTCATTACAAGCATGTAGAGGAGAAATGTATATATGCAAAAGAAAAAATAAAAGGTAAATTTCAGCAAAGAAAGAAAAAGAGCTTACCAGAGGAATAATAACTTCACAGTCTGATTTGGTCTTGTACTGGTATGGCTTCTTTATCTGTTCTTGCAATAGTTTGTAGTTGTAGATTTCTGCGTTGATAGAAAGAACCAAAGTTTCATCGTCGTTGGTAAGTGGTTGGGCACCCGAAGTAACACCAACAATAGACAAACGTTCATGGCACATGATGTTGTTTCCCTTGATAACACATCCATTGTGATCTGGTCCTCTGTGGCGTAGCCTATTTTTGTCGTTTAATAATATTTTTAATATCTTATATTGCTTTGACTGACAGTGGGTACAGCTTTTATGTCTTCATGTCAGACAAGTATACTAGTAAAAACATAAATAGTCCGTACTCTTCTTTATAGAATACGTAAATCTACGATGACACTCAAAGGACAAACTTACTTTTTAGAAAGCTCAAGAGCTCTTGTACGATATGCCTCAGTATCGCCCCAGTAGTTGAATACACAAAATATCCCACACATCTTAGATCTATAAAGTTATATTTTTCCTGTTTTTTTCTTTGTTTTTTATTTTTCTTGAAATCCCTTTCCCTTTATAGAGTCAGCTCAAGTCTAGAAAATATAACAGTTTCAAAAAAAATATGAAAACAAACTGAAAACGTTTTGTGTGCTCTAATGACTTTTGTAGTTCATAAAGTTCCAGAAAATAAAGGGGAAAATTCAGAGTCGTTTTACATAGTGTTTTTGTATGGCGCTATATGAATACACACCTCTTAATGACAAATCGTTAACAAGGGCCACGATGTTTTTGTTTGGTAACATGAAAAAGAAAATAACCATCAATGTAAAAAAAAAATTTTTTTTTTGATGCCTGCTCTGCTAATCACAAAAAATCACTATGTTTAGTAATAGTGACGCTATTGAAGTCGAAAATCGAGATATGAGCTATTTTTGAACCCCCTTATCTACAAGGAGGATCACTTGGGTATTAGTGTCTAGCTTTTAATTTACCTGCTTTGAAATCCTGGAAAACTCCACTTTTTAATAAAAATACATTGACCCCCTAGTACGATATCAAAAGACTGGTGGCTTATCCATGCATTATAGCAAACTGCAAATAACTATCCATATTTTACTGGAGAGTATCAGGACTGTATAAAATTTAGATCACCCTCTTGCCCTCTCATCCGTTTACTCTTACTCTCGCTTTTTCTGTCTCGCCCCCCTTCCCTTCCCCTCTCTTTCCTACCCTTCATTTAACACAGTGCATGGGATTATCATAAAAGCCATACTACGACCAAGTTTTTTTTATGCATATCCGTTTTTCATTTTTGTACTAGCAGTTTACATAATATAGTGAGTTAGCGTTAATGATTCCCAATAACGATTAACCCCCCAGTCTTATCATAGCGCATCATCAGCCTTAATTCTGCTATAGCTCCAGACAACTTAAAGGGACAAAATTCATTTTCTAAACACCTGTGTGGCGCCTTTGCAGTTGATTGCGTTATCGATTGATTCAATTCGAGGACAACAAAAAAAAAAGAATTTTGTGCGTCACTAAGACAAGGTTAGTGGGGAGGAGGGGAAGCATGGCGAATTATGTTTTGAAAATTTCAAACACATTCTGTTGCAATTTTTGCATTTTTTTTATTTGCTGTACTTCTTAATTTTAGACTCAATTCTCATACAACTCAGAGACTATGAAAAATCCGCTTATGACTATGCTAAATACAGCGAATGTGAAATTAGTTGGCTCTTTGGGCTTGTGGATGTTCATTTTTATTTTATTATTTTTTTTTGCGATGTTCCAATAAAAGCTCGAGAAAGACGGAATAAGTTTTAATTAAAGCCGAAATATTCGGCCAATTTAAGCCAGTGAACACGCAATGTTCATAAAAATTAGTGGCCGGGTAAACTGTAATATTAATTTAATAAACTTGTAGCAAAAAAAAACAATGACTCGGCAATCAAGAGAGAGAAGCACAGAATGAGCGTTGAGATGGCAGCAGCAAGTGTGAAGAGGATATACTGAAATCGCTGCTCATATCAGGAGCCAAATCAAAATACGTTACAGTGTTGTGCTGAAAAACGCACTAATAATAAGAGTTGACAAAAAAAAAGAAAAGAGGCACAGCAAAGTGAACTGTACATCATAATTACATTTTCACTACAATACCTGTCGCTACTTCACAATATTGATTGCTACCATCATACCATTATATCAACTTGGTAAATGCTCTATTTTGTAATTTCACGATCACTTGAGCAGATTTAAAATAGACAAATAAAAACAGTTCAGGGAATTCTAAAACGCAAAGTATTATATTTCCTGTAGGTTTATATTTTCACATTTCACCACCATGGTTAAGCAAGTATATATTTATGTTTAACGTCACATTATCGGACTATTTACATACATCGCTTTTTCGCTGTAAAACCTACACAAATATAAATCTTTATATGCGGATATCCTTCAATATGTGATCATTTTTATATATAAAATACTATACAAGTAGATATCTCGAAGTTTGTATTTTTACTTAAAACAGCACGGCGTAGAGCTTTAAAAGACTATTTTTTATGATTCTCTCTTGTTTTCGGATGATTAAATCCACATACAGCGTTCATGAAAACTAAAACCTTAATCTTATTCCGCTGTATTGAGATTTTTTTTTACTTTTCCATTTATTGTCAGATGCAAGCAATCGAGTTTATTTTCTTTACAAAATAAAACACAAATAGATCAGATAATTTTTTTTCCTGACTGGTTGATTTCCAACAAATGTCTCTAGATACTCGCAATTGTGCTGATTTTATACTTTCATTGTAAACAGGAAAAAAAAACCAAAATTTAATTATCATAGTACAGAGCAAACTAAGCCGTTCGTGCAAATTTGGACAATATGAAGAGGGACACCAGTTTAGAAAATCTTCCGCAAAAAAACTCGGACTATGGGACAAGGGAATACTGGGAAGAGCGTTATTCAGGGTTAGTCCAACTATTCTGGTATAAAAACTAAATTCTCGTTTTCGGGGAATCTTGGGATTTATATTTTCTTTGATTTATTTTAAAATCATTTATGTCACGTATTCAGGGGATAAGATGATGGAGAGAGGTTGTATGATGTCTAAACATAAAAAATGATCTTATTAGCGGAAACGACGATATTTCGTTTGACTGGTTCAAGACATATGATGACATTAAAGATGTGGTTAACAGAGAACTTCCAAAAAAGTCTGGAAAAATCCTTATGCTGGGCTGTGGAAATTCGAGTAATACTTTTTCTCTTTCTTTTTTTGTTTTTTTTGTTTTTTTTGTATCTCTAGAGCACGTTTTAAACTATAAAAGTGGATGAATATCTGTATAACTCAGTGAGTATTCTATAACTGAAACTTCTTGAATTAGGTATGTCCGAGGATATGTATAACGACGGTTACTCAGATATAGTAAATATTGATTTTTCAGAGACAGTTATCGAGCAAATGAGTACCAGAACCGCAAACACAGGCATGGTTTGTAAGGGCATTTATGATTTATCTTGGTCATATTGGGCATAATACATAGACTATATATGCTCCTAATATTATAATATCCACTGAGGTTTTTTTCTGTCAATAGGGGAGGTTATGGATGTTTGCGACATTAAATACCCTGCTTCTGAATTCGACTATATCATTGATAAAGGTAAAATATAATTCTTTTTTTATTATTAAGGACAGTAGCCCCAAAATAGAAAATGACCTGTGTGGTTGAAATATTAAAAAAAATTGTTTTACACAAATTCAGGTACAATGGACGCATTGATGTGTGAGAAAGGCGACGTTTGGAACCCTTCTCCGGAGCTAGTTGCAAGAGTAAATAGCGAGGTCGACGAGGTGGAAAGGTTTGTAACACACAATTATCCGGCTTTTGGATATTTTAACCCACTATAACATACTTTATGAACAACCCAGTTGAAGTCCCGTGACATAATTGCAAATTTGATATACTAATGTTTTATTTAACATGAACAGAGTTTTGAAGCCTGGTGGTGTGTTCATGTACATAACTTTTGGTAAGTACATCAGTTCAATTAACATGGCATATGTTTTGCATCTTTTTTTTAGTCTTTAGCATTTTTTATGTTTTAGCTTCTCTTTTTTTTTGCAAAAAATTTTTTCCCACGTTTTGACTAAGATTATGGTATTCGTTATTACTAGGCCAGCCCCATTTCAGAAAAAGGTTTCTGGAGAGAGATTCTTGGACGTTAAAAATCACAACTCTGGGTAAATAATATTGTAATTTCTAGCTACTATTTAGTTTGCGCGATTATACGTGCAAAAATCAACATATCTATTTGTTTTGAGGCTTAATATCAATTGTGTTGTTTTTATTATGTACTGACAGCCGCCCTTAATACAATTAGGTGATTCTTTCCATTATTTTGTATATACGTGTGTAAAAAACCTGTAACTTACTTTTACAAAGATTTTGGATTTCTTTCTTGTAGTTTTTTCTAGATTTGAGTGTATCTGTATCTACAATAAATCCCAATTGAAGTATCCCGCCCCCCCCCCCCTATTTTTACTTCACATTTATGTATGGATTAAAGCTACCCATTTGCTATTATCCACCTTTTTTCTCCACATAAACATGAATGATCTAATGAACTAATGAGCCGTGAACTCTCCTACTTGGCTTAACAGTTCATTGGCAAATTAAAATTTGCAAATCGCCTAATTTTGCTATTAATTATCCACTTTCCTAGTTTTTTGAATTTCGATCAGATCATTTAACGGAAATGAATTTGTGGGCTTCAAAAAAAAATAAAGATATAAACTAATTACAACAAAAATTAAATACAGCCATGATTCATGCAATATCAAAATGATATTTGAGGATAAGAACCAAAAAACACAGCGACTGGCAGCGTAAATCATTTGAATACCTAAACTTGCTATTGTTTGTAGTGGCATCCGTAGTAAAAGCTATGAAGTGCCGCTCGTTGTTTCAAGCATTTACATTTGGACCATGGAAGACTTGTATATTCATTGATGCTATTCCAAAGGAATAAAGTATCTGTTTAATCTACCAGTTTGTGGGCGCTCAGACTAAAGCAAGATTTTAAATTTAGTGTTTATTTTCATTTTTTTAAAAAAGAAATAGAAAAAATATATATAAGCTGTTCAAGAGAGCTGAAAATTACAAAATATACCTAAAACCAGATTTAGATTCATTGTTCTTCTATTATAAAGTCTCATTTTCAATAAGCTAACAAAAGCATAGAAAAGCACAAATAAAACAACACAACTACAAAAACACATAAAAACATAGTCAACTTAACTTTTAACTTTTACATTTTTCAATCCTGAACACACTACTAACTGTCCTATAAAACATATCACGTGCTTAAGCTCATAATCATAGACACGACACACAAGAGTAAACATAAAGCATCTATAGACAAAATGAACACCAACAACAACACTCAACCAATGAAATGCAACAATTCATGTGTGAAAAAAATGATCAGCATACTGGCGATTGCATTTATTTCCCTGAGCATAGCAGGCGCTACCCCAGCGGATATACTCAGTATGACTTCAGGAGTTTCACAAACCGCCGGGGCTGATGCTAGTGTTTCCAAAAGTGCACCACCAACCATCGGCATGGTTTCTTCAAAAAAACCCAATACTTACACTCAAGTCTCTGGCAAACCTCAGCATAAGGACAAGTTGCGCGGAAAAGGTGGTGCGAAATCTAGACCAATTAAAAGTATACAAACCAAAAAAACAGGTACCAACCGCAGTAGCTTGCCAACACCAAAGCTAAACAACTCCCACTGGGGACAGAAAAAAATTCATGAGACTGTGGTTTCAATTAAGGTAGAAACCCATGTAGAAGGAAAGTCAACTACAGCACAACAGGCATCTGTCACAATGAGTTCACAGAGCCTGCAAAAATCACCTCCTGTAAACCCAACTCTAAAAAAACGTGCTGATAGTTACGAGGATCCATTCTCAGCTTACGGGATAAGCGAGGACACTACTGTTGACGTTCTGAATAATGCATGGGATGGTAATATGCAGGAACATCTTGGTGATGAATACAATGTGATGGAGGATGCCAAATTGATACCACCAATGCAGGATATAAGCAATGCTGAGAATGCTAGATTTGAACTTTTGGCTAGCTCTGAAGTAAATCCCGAGTACATCCATGCTGATAATGAATACAATGTGATGGAGGATGCCCAGTTGATACCACCTACACTAGCAATAAATGAAGCAGATTACTTTCAAAAGCAACAAGATGACGAAGAAACGTCTCCCACTATGCCTGCTACACCTACAGCCGCAGATGGTATGAGTAGCGCAAGCTCTGTTAGTTCAGCCTCATCACCAAATTCTAACCTTGATGTTGTGACAGTATTTACAACCTCAACAACCACTATTACTGTAGGAAATGCTCCAAGTGCCAGCACTTCAAACGGATCAGCGGATACTGCCACCCAAAACGCACCCTCTCAAATAAACTCAGATTCGACACAAACGAACTCAAATCTAGTAATGAGTACAATAAACTCGTTATATAGCGAACTTCGTTCATCTAGCCAAGGTACTAGCAGCATGGCAAATGCATCTCCTTCCACAACCGCGGCAGGTGCTGAAAAGGTACAAGGAAACGAAGTCGGCGATGCATCGTCTTCTACAACTGCGGCAAGTGCAGATTCACCAACTACATCCCTAGAAAGCTCAACAGCAGAACAAAGCCAGACTTTGGATACCACATCTACAGAAAGCGCTGAAAAGGTACAAGGAAACGAAGTCGGTGATGCATCTTCTTCCACAACTGCGGCAAGTGCAGATTCACCAGCTACATCCTTGGAAAGCTCAACAGCCGAACAAAGCCAGACTTTGGATACCACATCTACAGGAGGCGCTGAAAAGGTACAAGGAAACGAAGTCGGCGATGCATCACCCACTTCTGCCAGTAGTCCTACTATTACCTCCACTTCTCCAACAACAATCAGTGTAGCAAATGCGGCTAAAGGCGATAATAGTAAGAATATAGTCGTTATTATAGCTTGATAGACCAAATTTACTAAGATTTATAAAAAAAAGGACTACTAGCAAGATTAAAGACACAAGTATACTTGTGTAAAAGTATATAGCTTATAGTTTATATTTACAACCTTACTATAAAGTGTTTTTAATAAAGCATCCTATACTGGAAAAACAAGCTCTAACTGTGTTTATTGAAATTTATAAATAGAAATTACAAGCACAGATGAGCAATCTCCATCTAGTCTTGTTTCTACAAGCAAGGACAGTATAATAGAAAGCTCCAGCAGTGCCTCTCTTGGCACCGAAACACCTTTGACTAGCAAAGCGGATGGTGCTATAACAAGTGTAGTTACTTGGTTGATTACAAGCACAACTACAAATACAAACATAGCCATGTCCAGTGATAGTTCGAAAAGTAATGCATCTACCAGCGAAAATGTCAGCAACAGTATTTCTGAAAACGCAAATACCGATATAGCATCTACTACCACATCCGGTAATACTGAGAAGAGTGAACCTGGTAGTGATAGTATCCAAGAAGCTAGCAAAACTACCGAGAGTAACGTAGGGCCATCAGGTGCCAGCAAAACTAACCAAGGTTCCGGTTTCTCCACCGCAACTGCTGAAAGTAGCGAGGGATCATCAAGTGCCAGCGAAAGTGAAGGAGGATCGGTGAACCTAGGTGGTGGTGATGGAGATGGCAGCCAAGATTCTGGTTCACCCACTGCAACCGCTGAAAGTAGTGAGGCATCATCAAGTGCCAGCGAAAGTGAAGGAGGATCGGTGAACCTAGGTGGTGGTGATGGAGATGGCAGCCAAGATTCTGGTTCACCCACTGCAACCGCTGAAAGTAGTGAGGCATCATCAAGTG